>JAZGTI010006021.1:0-24207 GCA_036877585.1 Botia kubotai | reverse complement strand
AGGTACATACTGCAAGGGTACAGATATGTACCCATGTGAAAGGGTACAACAGGTGTACCCTTGAGGGTACTGCCCCAGTGACAAGCCATTGTACCCCTGAAGGTACAAATTTTGCACATTTTTTCTGACAGTGTAATGTATTTATGCCTAGTGGCAGACTCTGAGTAATAGAATGGTATTTATAAAACAATCCATAACCTGAGAATGTAAAAGAAATGTAATATGTTCCTTTATTGTGAAGGATCTGCAGAAATGGTCAGGAATGAGACAGATATCCAACTGCAGGTAAAAACCAAAGGAGGGAGAGAGGGGGTGGGGCTGCCGTGACAAGAAGAGAGTCTGTGCAGAGTAGAGCCAAGGCAGAGAACGGGGAAATCCTAGAGGGCAGACAGATAAAAACAAAAAGACAAATGTTGCAGAGCCTTTCTAGTGCCGGGGACTGGCCACTCCGCAACAGTCTTGACCTTGGCCGGATCAGGCTTAATCTCCACAGCTGAAACAATAAAACCCAGTTAACAATTAGACAAACTGGTTAATCATGCCCCCAACACGCTATTGACCATGCCCTGGAAGACAGCGGGGGATTTAGTAAGCCCAAAGGGAAGGACCAGGTATTCATAGTGTCCTGTGGGGGTATTGAAGGCTGTCTTCCACTCATCGCCCTCGCGAATGCATAAGATGATAGGCATTGCGGAGGTCTGACTTAGTGAAGACCTTGGCTCCCTGTAAGAGTTCAAAGGCAGACAACATTAAAGGCAAGGGGTACCTGTTTTTAACAGTAATGTCATTCAAACCTCTGTAATTTATGCATGGACGCAGAGAGCCATCCTTCTTCTTAACAAAGAAGAACCCAGCGTCAGCAGGGGAAGACGAGTGGCGAATGAGACCGGCCTTGAGGAATTCTTGAATGTATTTGTCCATAGCCTCTCGTTCTGGACTTGACAGGAAAAAGAGACGACCCCTGGGAGGAGAATTGCCTGAGAGGAGGTCGATAGTACGATCAAATGGCCGGTGAGGAGGGAGCGAGGTGGCCCGGGACCTGCTGAAAACCAGCTGCAGATCATGGTACTCCCCCGGGACCCTGGTGAGATCAGCCACCTCAACCTGCAAAACAGGAGACACAGACACAGGGTGAAAAGGCAGCACCTAGGCAGCATGCAAGACAAGATTGACTCCAAGACAAAATCTGGTTGCGGGACCAATCCACATGAGGGCTGTGCTGAGCCAACCATGGGTGCCCCAGAACAAGACAAGCATGAGGGGACTCCAGGAGGAACAGCACAACAGACTCACGGTGATTGCCCGACACAACAAGACTTACACAGGGGGTGGTGTGGGTGATGGTGGCTACAGGATGACCAGAGAGACCCCAGACAGTGACAGGAGAGGAGAGGGGAATGGCAGGTATGCCCCAGCTCTTGGTTGTGCTGCAGTCCAGAAAGCTGGTTTCAGCACCAGAATCGATCAGGGCCTTGCAGGAGTGGACGGAATCTTGATAGGTGATAGTGGCGGGGAATTAAGTGTGTGGCTGAGGGGAGACAAGAGGAGAAGTGCCCACCAGGACTCCCCGGTTAACTAGTGGGCCTTGGCTTCTAAAGGACAAGATAGAGCAAAGTGCCCCAGCCCCCCACAGTAGAGGCAAAGGCGCTGAACAAGCCTTTGTTGTTTCTCTTGAGCAGACAACCAAAGCCGCCCCAATTGCATGGGCTCCAGTTCAGTCAGGGGTGACTGAGGAGGAGAGTGGCTCTTGGATGGTTGGGTTTCCCCTAGCCTCCTTGTCACAAAAAGCCTTGTCATCTCTGCACGAAACTCCTTAAAATCAGTGCAGAAAGAGGCACATGCGTTCCTATATGGCAGTCCCCCACTCACAAGCCTTTCCTGTCAACAGAGTAATGACGTAAGCAACCTTTAATCGTTCAGTGGCATATCGGCGTAGTTGCAGCACAAACACCAGCGAACATTAAGACAAAAACGCCCGACATGAATTAGGATCATCATACAAGGACGGGTTGATGGCATGCAGCTTGGGCTCGCAGTGAGAGAGAGGGGAGCCCCTGACGTCAATAATGACATAACGTCTTGAAGTTGGCAAAAGCGGCCACCTAATTCAGCCATTTTGGCAGTTACGGTTTCAACCTCTTGAGTGGTTGAAGAGAGCTGGCTGGCTTGGTGGCCGAAAAGAGCTCCTTGGTGAGCGATGGCCGATCTGACAAACTCCTCACCCGCTGAATCCTGTATTCTGGTCAGTCCGTGCTGTTAGAAACGAGACAGAGATCCTACTGCAGGTGAAACCCAAAGTTCAATATTTATTTGAAAACTGAGAAACAGAAAAATGTTCAGACAAAAGGTCTGTAGAGCAGCAACAGCAGCCATCAAATGGTCAGCTGGCCCAGCGCAAAGAACTGGCCTGCTTCAGCCAAGCCCACGGGTAAGAGAGGCGGCGGGACGGCGCTGTTATATACTCCGCTGAATTCCAGAGGGAGTGCGGTGTGCGAGCAGGGAGAGAGCGGGCGGGGCTGCTGTGACAAGAAGAGAGTCCATGCAGAGTAGAGCCAAGGCAGAGAACAGGGGAGAATCCTAGAAGGCAGGCAGATAAAAACAAAAAGACAACTGACAAAAACGCTTAACGCTAGGGAAAAATAAACAAGACACAAGACGAATTTCTAGCTTGTCTAGCTTGTCTATAACTCTAGTGAAGACATATGTGAGATTTAAGCAAAAGTTTTAATTTGCTCTCCATGTATTTTTTTAAGGTCTAGGTAGGAGAAACAATTGAAATTTTAAACAGATCTCTTCTGTAAATTTCCTTTCTTGCAAACTATCTCAAAATGTCAAAGGAGCTAAAAGATTCATTGTCTTATGAATGTCTTATGTCGATGAGGAACTGTAAATAATTGCTCTCTCTAAAGCAGGTATTGAACATTCACCCAGTCAATCTGACCTTAAGATGTAAGTTAAATTGAATATTTTGATAACATTAAACCAGGTTAAGGTAACTTAAATGTATTGATTCAGGAAAGGTCACTTTCACATCCCTAGCATGATGTTTGCATTGTTAAAGCAAAAACCATACTACATCAAGAAAATCAGACCTTTTCTATCCGAGCACGCAACACAGCTCCTAGTCCAAGCACTGGTAATATCAAGGCTGGACTACTGCAATACCCTTCTGACTGGCCTTTCAGCCAATGCAACTAAACCCCTGCAAATGATTCAGAATGCTGCACGTCTGGTCTACAATCAACCAAAAAGAGCCCATGTCACAGCTCTACTACCCCTACTCCACTGGCTACCTGTAGCCGCCCGCATCCAATTTAAATCTCTGACATATGCGAACCTCTTCCCCCTACCTCAAGTCACTTCTCCAGACATATGTCCCCTTCCGCCAGCTACGGTCAGTTAATGAGCGACGTCTAATCATTCCCCCACAACGAGGTACCAGATCACGCTTTAAAACTTTCACCTAACCTGTTCCTTTGTGGTGGAATGAACTCCCAGCCTCCACCCGAGCTGCTGAGACACAACCTTCAAAAAACAACTCAAAACACACCTGTTTTACAGACACCTGACCAATCCCTAGCGCTCTAATTCTCTTTCCTACAAAAAAATATTGTGTTCATTCTTTCTCTAGTAACAGAATACAATATCCACTTGTAAATGTAGCTTGTAGACTCGGCTTGTTGGTTCTTGTGATGTTTAATGCTCTCGTTGCTTGTAAGTCGCTTTGGATATAAGCGTCTGCTAAATGAATAAATGTAATTGTTTAAGGGATAGATCACCCAAAAATAAAAATTCTTAAATCATTTACTCACCCTCATGTCATTTCAAAGCTATATGACTTTTTTCTCTGTTTTGAAAATTGTTGGTTTTGTGTACATACCATGGAAGTCAATAGGCACCACTGTTGTTTGGTTACCAATGTAACTCAAAATATCTTCTTTTGTGTTCCTCAGAAGGTTTGGAATGTGGGCAAGTAAATGATGGAAGAATTTTCTTTTTTGGGTGAACTATCTTTTTAATCTAGGTGTGCATGCCCATAGTGGTAACGCAAAAGGTCAACGTTTCTTGTGGTGATCTAAGTTCAGTGTGTGAGAAAACATTTTATTCGATGACATGTCTGATTCTTCCACCCTGCCCCACAATGACCCCTCTGCACTTTGTTGAATCTGTGATTTCCCTGGCGACTGTTGGCATAACGATAACATCTCCACTCTACACAATCCTTGCAATCTGAGGCCATGCTGTGGATCTCTTTCTGGATAATAGATTCTGTTTTTCTATCAATTTATTCATCCATCTCTTATATCTCTCCATCTATTCCATATTTCACCTGCTTTCACCTTTCATCTGCATAAAGTCTCAGTGCTTGTTGCATACTGGAACCAAGATGAGCTCCTCCTTATGCCCAAGAACCAGCTACATTTTTCATAATTTTCAGAGGGCCTGATTTAAATTCTGGCTTGTGCTTGACATTTCAGAACATACATGAATATTAGTGAATAAATTAGTAGAGCAGGAAAATTGAATTTAACCTCTCTCTGACATGATTTAGTATGTAGAATTATAAATAAGATTAGTGGTCAAGCTACTTATAATAATCCATATTCATGTTAATATTAACAAGAAAAGGTCACATTAATGAATAGATAGTTCAGCTTTATAAGTGACACGTACAGATAGCAAATTTTATTATTATATTAAAAATAATATATTTGTATTTATGTATTATAAATAAGATACTTATGATAATCCATTTTAATGTTAATATTAACAGATTATAAAAAAAGTTTATGTAGCTGATGTTTATAACTATTATTCATTTGGGCACAGCCTTAAAAATGAAAAATGTTGCAATGCTACCCAGTCTCCCTACGTGCTGGATCCCAAGAATTATATGTCTGTGTGGTTTGTTATAAAAGTGTTTTCAAAGTGTGACCAAACAGATTTCCTCCTGGGAAAAGGAAAACAAGCTAACCACTGAGTGTTTATAACAGCCTGAATTCTTTGTGACATGGATTCAACAAGGTGCTGAAACCATTTCTTAGAGATTCTGGCTTACTTTGGAGATGATAACAGATAACAGATTCATAGCGTAGCTCTGTGGCTTCACCACATCATAAATACCACAGATCCCACATACATTGAAATTTAGTGACTTGAGAGACCTTTAGAGTGGATCAAACCCATTATCATTCTGCTCTATTAAAAAGAACAGCATATGTTGTATTTTGAATGTTGGTTTTGTCAACAGGCTTCTGTAATAGCCTAACCAACAAGAAATGGTCTTTCTGATCCTTTTAGCAGGGTCAAAACCAGCTTAAGATGACCTTTGCTTTGTAACATGGTTTGTTATTTGTGTCTAGCCCTTAGAGGACAGGAGCGGTCTCTTTCTCGGTCTCTTTCTGCTGTAGTCTATTCACTTTAAAGTTATGTTATATGTTAAGAGATGCTCTTAGTACTACTGTACTGTATGGTTATTTCAGGACAACCACTGCCCAACATGCTATTTTTGGAACTTTGTAAAATTTCAAATTCATCAGACATCTGGAGACTTCTAATCTTATTAAAGGGCTTGTTCACCTCAAAATGAAAATTTTGACGTATGCTGGTAACCACCCATTGACCCAAAATATTTGTATCAGAAAAGAAAAAAACTAGAATAATTTTTTATTCATCTTAAACATTTGGACAGCACTGTATTACATTTAAATGGCACTGCATGCCAACACATTATTTAAAACTTCACTCTCACTTCCATTTTTACTTTCACTATCTGTCCTCATGGTGGTACATGCATGCCTACTGTTTGCATCATATGAGATTACACCTTTCACAAAAATGAATTAGTGTCAGGTGATGGAATGACATAAGTGTGTCAGTTAAACAGTGCTGAACTGACACTTGTTTCTCATGATGTGTCTCGTGAGTGCAGCAGAGTCATCATTTCAGGGGCTAAGAGTTTCTCTTCAGAAATAGGCAGAGAAGAACATGACAAAAGATGTTTGCAAATTCACATGGGTTAATCAACATATCAACAGGTTAATCAACAGATACAAAACTTAAAAGTGAAGCTGTGCTACATTGAAGTAGTTGGTTACTACCCTCAAAAAGGCTGCAAAGAACATTAAAGAGTCAGACAGGTTTGTTTTGTTAATGTTTTATTGTAGTGTTTGTGCACACATAAATTTGTTTGCAAAAAATGTATAAATCTTGGCACAGGTTTAGTCTCTGTCCAGCATAACTTAGCCCAGTATTAATTCACTAAATTCCCCCTTTACAATTCCCTGCATAGATGATTGTAAAAATGGTCTCTCTCTCCCTTTTTCACTCCCTTAACATTGAGAAACGACATTAGAATGCAGTATATCATAAGCATATTGTCTGTTCTATTTAAAGACTGACCTTGAGTCAGTGCTTGTCAGCAGATGAAAGATGATCTTACATTGATCCTATGAAAACAGCTTTAAGGTCAAGGAAGGAGCTCTTTAAGAGGTTAGAATGAATTCTAAAGGAAAGAGGTAAATACATATACTTACAAAAGGCCTTTGAGTCTTTCTTCAGGAGTCCAGAGCCCTCTCCATACAGAGACAGTGAGGAGGAGCCAGAGCCTGGACAGTGGGGACTCCTGACAGCAGTTTGCGCCAGGTGGTGACATTTAAAATCCAGCTGATGTCATCGTCAGCCTCATGGTGTGATGCACGTCTCAATAAAACTGCCCTTTAATGACAATCTTGGACCGGATCTAACAAATACTGGTCAAAACAAATGACCAGATTACAATATAGTTGCAGTCAGATGGAAAATATATTGCTAATTCATTATATTGCATGTGATCTTAACAAGGAAAGATGCTCTGCCCAGGGCTGATGGATTTGGATATTACAATATATACCCAAACCTGTAAGCAACAGAACAGACACACAGAAGTAAACAGACAATGAACTTGACCCAGTGGTATGACATTGTTACTTGTGATTGGCTAACTAAAAGGAATAATATTTGTTTATTATAATAAATGCAACGTGTGTACAAATATGTACAATGGATAACCTCAAAAACAATACTTTCTTTCTTAGAAAAACTAAGCATTCTCAGGAAAACTAAGAATGCTGTTTAGACACTAAATAAAGTGTCAATTTTTATTTTAATTTGTTGTTGTATTTGAACAATTAATTTGTAGTGCTTTAACCACTTGGCTATACCAAGTGGGTAAAAAATGATTGAGTAAAAATTATTATTTTTTTAATCTATTACTATCTAGTACTAATCTATTACAAATACTATTTAAATGGTTTGATAATGAGGTTATACAAACATTTTGTATCCACATAAGAATAAAGGAGGCCCTATTTTCAAGTGGTGGGTTAAAAATAGCTGTTCTGTGTATTACTTTGTATTTTCTGCTGATCTTGGCTTTTTCTTCTATTAGCTGAACAATGCAGCATAGAGAAGCAACCATTGGCGAGAAAGGATCTTATTAAAAAGTTTCACAAATGAGGTGAATCTTGTGTGTTACTGCTTATTTAATGTCATACCAACTATCTGTCTTTACCACGCACTGATGGGACAACCATTAGCTGTCTCTTTGATCTCACCTGTCTCTGCTCAACATTTCATATTTAAGTGTCTTAAACAGGCACTTATCAGAAACTGAAAACTTCTTTCTTAATGAGCTTGCTAAGTCAGAATTTTGTGTTTATTATTTTGTGTTTGATTATTTGTTAATTCCCATACTCTTGGTTATAGGGACCCAATGTCGCACAGAGTCTTGCGCCGGCTGGTATACGCAGATCTCACGATCACAAAACAGTCAGTCTGATCTTAGTCAGAGGTTGTCAGGTTAACTAATATGCTTGCTCAGATCTAAAAACAGTTATCTTAGTGACAATCATGCAACTTGCTAAGCCAGGTGATGTGGAGATCTTGGTTGATGTGCGCCATGCTCCTTTCAACTACAAGTCCCCTGTATGATCTTATCCTGACACCCCCCTATTTTGCGGTAACATTGGACAGAAAGCTTCCCTGAGTCTTTTGCCTAGCCTCCTTATATACACAGAAAAGAGTCATGAAATCTAAAGCCAATTTGCCCTGGTAAGTTTTTGTGACCTGAAGGGGCACCCCGCTGGGATAGTTAACACCACAAGGTTCAGGTCTCCTGGAAAGGACTCACCCATGACAGGAGTGTAGATTCTTTTCTAAGTTTAAAGCCCTTAAAACCCTACATCCCACTATAATAGAAATTAGATCTTTTTACCAATCACACCTTAACCTTTAAAATGATACCAAACATAAAAATGAAAACTCAATGGCATCACACTGTATGCTGCACATGTATGTTCAGTGAGCTCCATTGATCTGAGCCTTGAGGAATGAGGAGAATGAGAGGGAATGGGGGAAGGCAGATGTGAAATTCAGGGTATCAGTGCCACATGGGGGGAAGCAGTGAACAATGGCCTGGGAAAAAAAGACATCAAATGGTGTTTTGTTGTTTAATGATATGTTCCTTTAAATAAACCCAACAATGATCACTAGACCAGCTGGCTGCCTTACACTAGTGAAAATGAACTTTTATGCGATAACATAAGCAAAGAGGGGGTCCATCCAGGGGTGGTCCTGCACCAGCAAATTAAGTGCCAGTGAGATTAATGGAAATTCTAAGTAATACGTTTTTCCAGGTATTATATAAACCTCCTTGGTTCATATTCGTATAAATAGAAGCGATAAGTTTGCGTATACGTTTCTTTCAGCTACACATATGGAATTTCTCTCTGACTATCCCTGTTTTTCAAATGACTCTATAAGCCACAGTGTGTCTCATAAGTCAAGGTGAGATGTGATTGTCCTCCGCCAGCAGAGAAGGTGAATCATCACAGATCATAAAAGCTCTGTGACAACACCGAAGAACTGTAGCAGAACCACACTGACCTGCATGCATTTCAATTTTATGTTAAAATGCTAAAAGTTTAATTGAAAAGCAAGTTCCGAAATCCAAAAATTCAGTGGGGGATAAATTGAAAGCTGTATATTATTTTGTAATTTTTTCAAATATGTCACCTGAGATGTTGTAAAGAACAAAATATTTTAGGCATTGTGCATTATACATCATTGGACATTATATTGCATTAAGAAGTCTTTTTGATTTTTTGGTTTTAGATTGTTTTAAACTTCAGCTACATTTACATAAAAATTAACTAATTTCCTTTGTGCTCTTTGAACATCATAAGCAAATGACTCAATTGGTATTCTGGGATCCCAATTATTGTCAGTGTTAAATTTTCATACTTTTTGTTACATAGGAGGCTCCCGCTTGCCTCCTCCGCGCCACCAGAGGGAACCCTCACCAGAGTACTGAACCAATTCGGACTACAACTTCCATGTGCCCATGTGCTTTGCTGATGACTTCCTGTTTGCCACCTGATCCCTGTTAGCGGGACTATTTAAAACCCAGACCGGTAGTGAATCATTGCGATGTCTATTGCCCTTGCATGTATTTCAGCGCGTTATTTCCCTGCTGTGTACCTGGCTACGTTTTGTGTTGTTTATGGTTTTCTGGTTGTTCGCTGCTTGCCCGTTTGACTCTGCCCTGAACTGTTTAACGTTGATGATTGTTTGCTGCCGGCCTCGACCTTCGCCTGTTATACCGTATATGTTTTTGCCTTGCCTCTTATATTACTGTTTGCTGGTTTTTGACCCTTGCCTGTTTTACTGCACATGGATCCTCACGCCTCCGCGTCACACAAATGCTGTCATACAGTCATCAATAGCATCATACTGCCGGAGCTATCACATTAAGAATTTAAAGAGATCTGGCTTCTGTGCATTGATGCAGCACAGAACATCATTCTAGAAACTTCTGTAAATATAGTAAGTATATTATTAAGCTCGCCAACTCTTATGTTCCATGTCAGTCAAATAAGTACACCCAAAAACCAATAACAACAAATAACAATGGCTCTTAACAAAACATACTATGTAAGCATTAATAATCAGTTGAACAGTGTTTCTAATTACTCTTTCATCTTTGATAAATTACTCCTTCATCATTATTGCTGAGCGTGGCAGTTATTTTATGCTCCTAAATTATTATAATTAGTCTCTTGCAGAGAATATTGCACATGTTCTCCAAATGGTGAAGCACAAATCCTCTTCAAATGGTAATTCAGCACATAGGAAACACAGGAAAGCAGATATTAACAAATTATCACAGTACATTTGATAATTTATGCAATGTGTATTCATTCTTCCATTGCTTAGTAAGAGACTGAAATATTGCATTGATTTGAACTATCAATTGTGATAGTGGAACTTTCTTATTGGCATTGCCCTGCCATAAATTTATAACCCCACTGTGACAAATGCACATCAATTTACCTGATGTAAAGTTTACCAGGAAGTCTTAACTAATTTGTTAAAAGCATTGTTTGAGTCTGGTCCACATTTTATTGCTCAGAAGTTTCTCTATCATAGCTCAGATATATTTCATTATTGTGTTCGTTAGGCTTTTAAATTTAATTTGCAAATCATTTTGACACAACAAGAGTAGATAGTTAGAACAATCCTATAAAGATGTGTTATCCTGCAGTATGTTCAGTTAATGGTCTGGGCCCATGTTTAAACAGAAGAGTTTACATAATATTGTTTGCATACAAGCTAACACACAGTTTAAATGAGATTGTGATCAGGGGTCACTCAGTTTTTGATCTGCAATTGATCTCTAGAGATATTGATTTATAGAAGAGACTGTGTATATGTGTAGTCTCTATATTGATCTTGCAGTCCTATGCATAGCTTCATCACAATTTTATGTCTTACGCAAACCCAGATAAATAAATATTTAGATCAGAGGTAGACACATGGAAACAAAAAGGTTTTAAAGATCTTATATTTTTTCCTACCAACTCCAAATCTATCTCCCCTGAACCCTTTAACAGGTTAGTCAACCATTTGGTAGATCATATTTGGGGTAATAAAAACATAAAACACAGAATTACCCACACTTCTGTTATGCTCATTTTATAACCCATAATAATTATGACCCAATGTCATTAAACCGGAAACTTTATTTTTGTGTGAGTTTTCATCACGTTAAAGAGAAAGCAGAACTATAAAGCATCATCACAATATTACATATTACTCAATACATCTAAACTGATAGGGTTGAAGTCAATATTTTCTTCATTAAGAGCAAGAAAAAATTATTTGGCTCACAAGGTTTGTATTATTATTATTATGCGTCTCTGGACCAGCTTCTGAAAAGATGAGCTCCAATATCTTAGGGGCTTGTGAGAAAGCAGGTGTCAGACGTGGAGGTGTGCAGGTAAACCCATCATTTGAAATTTGGTGAAAAAAGTGCAAATATATAAGAGCTGCAGAACCTGCACAAACATATTTATACTGTAAACTACCAGAGATAATCCACAGGGTCAAACTATATATTTTAAACTATAGTCGTATTATTCTTGCTATATTATCATAATCATTCTGATGATTCAAACTTGAAATCTATGTGTATGATGCGTCTGCATGTAATTCAGTGGACTAGATCATGACACTACGTTGATGAACTGATTGCTTTATCAGTCTGCATTGATTTGACCAGCATTCCCATCTCTCAGAATATTGATTTGATTCATTTTGATAGGAATAGATTAATAGCTTTTTTAGGAAAACATTCTAGTGGAATTTTGTTGTGTCTAGAATGACTTTTCTTGATGAGACCATTCTTTTTTGTTTTCTACTGAAGTAATATACTGACTTAATCTGTTTTGTGCATTTTACTATGATGTCGATGATTTGTGTTTAGAGAAGACTGGTTTAAGACTAATGATTTAATAGGAGTGTTTGTAAGAGGCCAGGATAACTGTTACTAAAGCCATTGTGCTGTAGAGAGACAGAGAGGTATTATGGGTAGTCAACTGAACTATGAGTTCATGTAGTAAGCTGGGTAAAAATGATTGCCCATTTGCTAATTAGGAAAACATCAGGTATAATGGGTTAAATAATCGTGTTTGTTTGACCCAGTACAACCTTTGATGTACTCAAGCAAATAAAAATGTAAAACCCAATGGAATAATTTTAAAATCAGTCTCTCTGGATGTGAAGTCCACATTTATTCAAGCAAAACACAATAATTAAATGTTCAACTAACCAGCACTAATGGAAGAAACAGTCAATGACTCTTAAGACAGTTCTGTCCCTTCTCTCCTGTGCAAAACAAATGGATTTCAGGCCTATTTTACACATATAAAAGACATGAGTCATCCTTGGAAGTTATTCTTTCTCTTTGTAGAAAAATGATTAGAAATGTATTAGTTCCTGCTTTTCGCTGCCTATTTTAGGGTTCGGCTTTTACCAGCCCTCCGATAAAATGCATTCTGCACAATTTACTGTCAGTTATCTAACATTATGCCTATTTTTCTAAATTATAACTAATGCACAATGACATTTTGTTTAACTAATTTTCTCGTTTACACACCCTCGTCCTGCCCCTAACCTAAATGTTAACTGAATTCTTATCTGTATGTGAAGTGTCTCCAGATGTCTGTCTCCAGATGCAGAGGTGGTCAGTGATCAGTAAACAATGTTGAGGAGAATATATAGTAGAGCTAATACATAAATAGATCTAAAGATGGACCTAAGTAGGAGTAAAATGGGTGAATTTACCTAGCAGGACTTGTCTTCCGGATTAACATTCTTATTGGTCCTGGAATTTTTTTTATAACACATTATTATTTTTAAAATAATATAATATTTAATATTGTTAAAAAAGTAGTATTAATTTATGGCAGTTTATATTTTAATGCAAACATATGAAATATTTGGTGTAGTAAGACGAACAAAGATGCTGATCCAGAAGTACAGATTGTGGTGACTGAGCAAAACGTTATGCTATAAAATGCTTTTGTGGTCTTGTGGTTTTGATTTTTTTCTGTGTATAACAGATAACATTGTGGCTCATTTCCAGTGGCCTGTAACTTTTAATGTATCATAAAGTGCCTTTTTAATATCTAATATGGTGGCTGATATTACAAGGTTATAAATAGTAACACTTGTAACACATCATGTAAATAATATTGGGTTCTTTTGGGTAGAATGTTGCTTTTTAATCTTTGATGGAAAGTCCCTACCAATAACATAATGTCCAGTGAAGCAAACTCTGCCACACTTTTATAAATAGTATCATTGCTCACTCCACAGAAAGCAAGAAGCTGATTGGACCGCACCTGCTATGGGAAGTCTTGTGTAACAGAGAGAGCTGATAGGAATTGATAGTGTTTTTTTGTGGTGCTGTTTATGATAAAGAAAAGAAATGGATGACAAGCAGGATTTTAAAGTGTTTAATGCTTAAACACAGAATACAGCATGAAAATGTCTTTAAAAAAGTATTTATCAACAGTAAAATAAAAGTAAAAACAGTATTTACATTGTCTCTAATACATGTTACTGGTTAACTGGTGGTTAAGTGCAACACCATGCAGTGCTCAGAGTACTAATATGGTGACAGAAACATGCAGTTTAAAGCTACCACTTGTACCTTTGAGAATATGTTGCAGTTGGAGGTAAATATTTCTACAGAGATGCATTTAACTCAGAGGAAATAGAAAATAGAAATGAAATGTGGATGCAAACAGCAAATAGCTGCATTTGGCATCTATTGACTATTGAGAGACTAATCATTTGTTCATTATTACATTCATTCATCAGCAATTTCTGATCCAGTCACGTCCAAAACATTTTCAGTTGCAAGGAATACAAGTGGAAAATCAAGTGGCTTTGCAGAGATAACGCAACATTGAAAATTTAGTTTACTTGAAGTAACAGATACCAGAGAACCATATAACTGTGGCCTTAAATTCTGCATAGGAGTTGTTTTTTATGATCCTGCAGTGGGCAAATCCAGCCCAAACTCACCATATAGATCATGTAGCCTATGTGAAGCCTCAACGGTGCTTATTTTGTAATGTGTATTTCTCAGGGCTCAGCAAAGAGTAATGTGTGGTGTCTTTCACAACTGTCATAACTTTCTAAGGTTTTTTGTGGGGTGAAATATTCTCATTTCCATTTCCTCTCACACTTTGGAACCAAGCCTTTTTTCAAACAGTATTTTTCTTTTGTAATTTATAATATACTAAAAATACAATATGTATCATGGTAAAAAATCATGGTTGGTGTAATTAAATCATCAAGGGAGGCAAAAAGAGGTCTTAATTAAGTTACAAAAGAACCATACGCTATAACCTCAAAGGAATTTCCAGAGGAATTTGATACACTGTGACTTATAATGTAATTATAGCTTTAATAGAAAGCTGAAACCAATGCAAATAAAACACGTTGTCTTTCCTTGCTGTGGAGTTATTTAGTCTCCCAGTCTAAAGTGATAAAGGAAGCATTAATTTAAATAAATGTGGTGAAAATTAAAACTGTACATAAGCTGTGGCAAATATTAAAAGCTGAAAAAAATAAAGTCCCAGTGAGGCACCAACTTGGTTTAAAGGCTTCTAACAATGTTGTAGTCTCAACTACAATGTTGTAGTCACAACTTATGCTTTTCTCAGTAGTAACTGTATAAAAGCATGCATTTTGTGCACATTTTTAACTTTTTTTTTAATTATTCAGCTATTTGATTTATTTTATTTACTGTTTGTATTTACTGTTTTTTCTCAAAAACATGCATACATTTTCAGTAATAACAATTACTGTTACTTAGGATGTACCTACATTACATACTGTATATACTTCTATCAATTCTGTTTAAAACAATGTTGAATTTAAAATCTAATTGTAGGTGTTTGAATGAAAAATGAGTTGCATTAGAAATGAATTTTGTTGATTTTTGTCCTTTTGTTAATATGCATATATGAGTATGTGTACTGGAAATTGTAATACTGAAACAGGTAATGTTTAATGGCACATTATATCATTTGCTTACATTTTTTGTATTAATATTTTCTTTAAATAAAGCTGTTTAGATTTAAAAATTTAGAAGAACACATTTTTAAAGCTGCAATCCATAACTTTTTCGGTTTACAAAAAAAAAAAAAAAATCTTCTTAACTAACCTCAAATCCCAACATTAAGTTTATAATATTAATTTATAACTGAGCTGTCAGGTCTGATTTCCCAAAAAATGTTAGTTTGACTTGTGGTTAGACCACTTCTGTAAACAGAAAGATAAAGATAAAACTACTAAATAGCATGTGTGGGTCCTGGAATGGTAAATGGTAATTAAAATAAGTAACCTAACATAAATAAATAACATAAAATAACCTGCAATTTTATGTTTTAAACAGAGTTAGTGATAGAGAGATGAAATTATAGATTGCAAATTAAAAAAAAAACATTGGGCAATGTTTGCACATGGTAAAAAATGTTGCAATCTTTGCCATCTCACATGCTTTTCTTTACACATGTTGGAATTAAAATAAGCCAAACATTTTCCAGGAAATCGGACCCAAAAGCAGAAATTATAAATCATAATTATTATAACATAATGTTGGGAATCGGGGTAAGGCAAGGAGACAATTTTGAACACTGATCTGTTATGTAATTGTACAATAGCTAGTTTTTCTTCTTTTTTTAAACAAAAAGTTAGAAAAGAAGTAACTAATGCGTAATGCAATTAATTTGAAGACAGTATAATTAGTGAATCATTTAAATACATAATTAATGTAATTAGTATTTAATTATCTTTAATTCTTAATTTTATAAGTAACTTACCCAATAGCGTGCATTACTGAGACATACAGGGATGCAGCAAGTTATTACAATGCATGGTGGTGATGGCAGGATAAGAGCTAGGCTGGACATTGCAAATTTGAGTCCGGTTAGAGTTCATGAGAGCAGCAGTAGAGCCCGTCCTATTACTGCAATATTAGAAAAGTTTATTGACTGTCCTTACATTTAATGTGCTTGAAGTGGTTTCAGATAAAAACGTCTTGTACCAGGCTTGTGTGCAGAGAACCAGACGAGGAGAAGAGGCCATGAGCCATTGTATATTAGATAGACCTTCACCTCAACTCTTACAGCTCCACAACCCACAGACCCAAGACCAAATCTGCTCCGTTTAATCACTGCATCACTGATTCAGACAATATATTAGAAACTGAGGAACACTAAACTGCTTTTAAAAAAGGAATGTTTATACACATCCAAATATTTAATAAATCAAATGTGTTTAGTGCAAGTAAGTTCATAATATTTATAAATAATAATATTACATTTACCCATATTTTTCCATTAAGCAATGGGACTATATTTATAAAGATGCCTAACTTGTTCACAAACAGACCTACCCCAAAAACCAATAATTAATCTATCATCACCAGCAGAGAGCATATACATAGTATTTGATGGAATCTCATCCCCTTCACCTATTAGGATGGTGTCATGGCTCTAATAAGTAGCAGTTAAAACACTGGCATATAATAAACACAGGAGGTGAAAGACTGACCACATCAATATCCAGTTTCCAAAGTCACAGGAAATCCCCTTATCACCTACAGGCATGGAAAGAAAATGACACTGCCTAAAAACTGTAAATTAGCTTAAGGGTAACAAGTTTTTAGTAACAATGGAAATCTCACCATTGTTCCTTAGTCCTGCTCCTGCGGCACCCAACACTGCACATTATAAAATGTCTCCCTTATGTAACATTTGTGCTCATAAACTGTGTACTCAATGGACTGAAATGTGTGTCACAGCCAAGCATGACACCTGAAATGCGCAATGCTAGGTGAGGCCCTGGAACAACACTGAATCTTTGTTAGAAAGCTGAAAAATGCAGCACTCACTGGCAGAGTACAGAAATATTAAGGCAGCAAAGCATGTCCAAGTCTAATATTTATGCAACATCATGTCTACTAAGATGTAATAATCTATTTTATGAATGCAGCATAGATGTATCTTTTGCTGCCTATATCCCACACATTTAGGAGTACAGGAGTACATTTATTATGCACATTTATAACATAATCTCTTCGAAGACTCAGTTTTTATTAAAAAAAGGATTATATCATTACTAAATACTTGCTTGGTTATCTCAAAATCTCTACATAATTTAAAAAAAAAAATGCCTTAGGCTAGATAATTACATTATACTGTCAGACTGAATTTTATCTGACATTCATTGGCGACATTCATCGGCAAAAACTTTCATCTGTAAACTTTTACACATGGTTTGCCTGTGCAAATCATCATCATTATGCAAACCTGTTTGTAAATCTGTAATGTAAATCTGTTTGTGTTAGCTAAAGTATCTACAATTAAAAGGAATAATATACATAAACATTTCTTTTTAATTTACCCTCATGCCATCCAAAATATATATGGCTGTTTTTCCATCTGAACCCAAACTAAGATATTTTTAAAAATATGCAATTACTATGTCTTTATATTTAAAACAACAAGTTAATGCGTCTTAATACTGTTATTATGTCTTTCAATGCAAAATGTTAGGTGTAAAATCAAAAACAAAAACTAACCTATGTTACTGCTTAAATTTAATTATGATGGCATGTCAATAACTTAAAATCTCATTAGTTCTTGGGTGTATTATGACTAAATGTCATAATCAACCAGGATGTATGTACCTTTTGTGGGGTCATGCTGGGTCCCATATCAGGATTTATAGTGATGGCATATTTTTATAAAAAAGTCTTTAGTGCTTGTGTTCAGCCAAGAGCAGGAAGTCAAATGTACCTTGGATAGCACAAGAGTGAGTAAATAATGTGAGAGTTAAACTTTTGGGGTAAACTATGTCTTTAAACAGAAAAAAACGGATCTCACATACATTACACATTGGTACATAAAATCTGATTTAATAAAAAAAAGGGATTTCTGCTGCAGTATGAACAAAGCCTTCGAAGCCAGTCTGTAACCATTTTCGATTCAAAACTTTCTTCTTTTTCTAGGAGGTACCTATAAAAAGAGCTAACTGTTTAGACACTCTGTGTGTTTACATACTCTAGACAACAATAACAGGTTATGACCTTTCCTGATAAAAGAACACATGACCTTTTACATTGTTAGGCTACTAAGCATAATCAGTGTTTGATCACACATGTAAACACACATACTGACTGACTGCGCAGTGATACCAAGGGAGGTTTCAGACAGATTTACACCATACATGTTGTTGATTTAGATCAGGGCTTCCCAGACATGTTACCCCATGTTACACAGTTTGGATGTCATTTATTCAACAGTATGTGTATATAAATGTATAAAATATATAAAATATTTTAAAACAACAAAAAATTGTTAGTTCTAATGCATGAAAGGCCTGGAAAATGACTACTATAGTTGCTTACATACATTTGATTTGGTGTCGCTTCAACAGAATGCCACATTTAATTAAAGCTCTACGTAGATTTAGTTTGTTGGCATGCCAACCAGCAGGGACCAGATGTTTGAGCCAGCCTGTAGCATTTCGTCAAGGTCATAAGATACTTGGTGACATAGAAAATTAGTTTATTGGAGTAAATCACACAGCATTTATTCAGTGCTTTAATCTTGTAAAATTGCTGGTTATAACAATCAGGCTGTTTGTGTTTGCATTTCTGAGTGGAGCTCAGAAGGCAGAATGATTGATGTCAACAGTCACATTGTAAGTGCCTACACAGACATACAGATTTATGGCATTATAATTGCACCATATAAATGTTTTATAGACTTATTTGAAAGCTTTTATTTCAACTGGCTTAAAGACTTGATGTCATTTACACAAAACACTGAAATTTTGAAAATTTTGATTAATTACAATTAATGACCGTTTGGGCCAAAAAAATGTTTTTTTTTGCATCCAAATATAAATGAACTATTTCGCTTAAATAAAACCCCATAATAATAATAATGATAATAATACAGACGTTAAATATCATCTCTCTAAACACATTGTGTTAAAACTGTGTGAGACAGATTGAGTCACATGCTCTTAGAAGCATCTGTTTCTTCATACTGATTCAAAACCAGCTTCATTCCGCCAAAGCTTCTTTTTTAACCATCAAAACAGAATTTTGCTAAATTTGATACCCATGTAAAAGGCCACCGTTTATCAAAGCTTTGTTAAAAATAAAATAAATTTTATAAGGTCAAACTATGAATTCATTTCCTTGGTTTGGATTAGGTGGCTGTTTAAGAATGTATGAATGCTTCTCTATAGTTAACACATTAAAGTTCAAGTCCACATTCTCAGACAGATTAGGAGAGGCACATATTTTGTGAACTGAATGCTTTGGATTCCACAGTCAGAGTGGCCCCATTCTGCTTCAGCTAAACAGCTGCAGGATAGTCCAAAAACCAGCATGACCTTGTCTGTTACCAGTGATCATATATACATTACTGGGCAAAAGTCTTAGGCCACCACCAGCTTGTTTTAGCAACGTTTTTGCAAAGACAACTTAATTTAGGTTTAAGAGAGACAGGTTCCTGCTATTGCTATATAAGATTTTTTGACACCCTCTATAATATAGCTAACATAACTATACATCTATGTGCAGTACCATATACCACATTTACTCATACTTTTTAAAAAATTCCCTGTTTCAGAATAATAGTCAACTCAAAGCTATTAAATAACACAACTGTAACTTTTGGAATTATGTTCTGACTAAAGATGATTTAAAATAAATTAAACTAGATTATATTTGTAACAGAAACTCAGAGTCGTGAGGATCCATCTGCAGTGTTTTATTCAGGAGTGGTCAAAACAGGCAATGGTTTAAATACCGGCAAACAGACCAATGAGGACTAGACAAACTCAACAATGGTAATACAGGCAATGGTCAGGGCAGGCAGCAAACAATCAGAAACGTAATCCAAGGCAGGGTCAAAAGGCAGTCCGAATTGGTGTTAATACTCAAGAGAGGGTTCCCTCTGGTGGTGCGGAGGAGGCGGAGCGTCTGGCGTCTGACTGCATGTGGTAGGTGAGTGTGTGTTCTCTCCCATACCTCCTTGCTGCGTTGCAGCCAATAAGTAATGGCTGGAATGTCAGTAGGTTCACCAGACCATGGGAACAGAGGAGGTTGAAACCCAAGGATGCACTTGAAAGGAGTCATACCAGCGGCAGGTTTAACCAGGGAATTCTGAGCATATTCCACCCATATGAGATACCTGCTCCAATCAGTTTGTCTCTGTTTACAGTATGATCTGAGAAATCTGATGATCTCTTAAGTCTTTCTGTTTGGCCATTAGATTGTGGGTGATACCCGGAGGTCAGACTGACGTTCACCAAGACTTTAAAAAAGGATGCCCACACGCATGATGGGAGATGAGCACCCCGGTCAGACACGATGTTATCAGGCAGGCCATAAAACCGGAAGACATAGTTGCAAAGTAGTTAGGCCGTTCCCAGGGAAGTAGGGAGCTTGGGTAGGGGTATTAAACGGCATGCCTTAGAAAATCATTCTATGACCGTGAGAATAGTGAAGTTAACATTGGATTTGGGAAGATCTGTGATGAAATCGATTGCAATATGGGACCAGGGATGAAGGTAATACTGTGGGTAGTTGTTTGGGGGTCTTGGAGATCTGGCAGGTATTACAGTTCTGGATGTGAATTATAGTGTTGGAAGTCAAGGTGGGCCACCAGTAATGGTTTCATTGATGTTTGGGTGGCCTGGGCTTGGGTTTGTGAACCTGAGTGAGTACACGCTTTCTTAGGGGCTCAGGAACAAATGTGAGGTTCTCTGGACATTCGGGAGGTGGGGGTTGGAGTTCATTGGCGTGACGAATTTCAGTTTGTAAGTCCCATTGGACTGGAGTGACTAGGATTTTCTCAGGAATTATATTGTCTGGGGGGGGGGGGGTTATCCTGTGAAGTTTCTGACTGTCTAGATAATGCGTCAGCTTTGGTGTTCTTATACCCTGGGCGGTATGTCACCGTAAAATTGAAACGAGTAAAAAATAGGGACCATCGGGCCTGGAGTGCTTAGTGGCTCTTAGTTTTTATGATCTATAATAACGGTAATAAAGGAAAAACAGTCCACTCTAGCCAATGATGCCATTCCTCTTACGGCTGCTTAATAGTTAATAATTCATGGTTACCCACATCGTAATTGCATTCTGCAGATGAAAGCTTGCGAGAAAAATAAGCGCATGGGTACATCTTGGGAGGTGTGCCGTGTCATTGAGACAACACAACACCCACGCCACAATTGGAAGCGTTGACTTCCACTACGAATGGTAGCTTGTGGTTCGGATGGCCTAAAATAGGGGCGGAGGTGAACCGGGTCCAGAGCACTGTGAATGCTCTGGTTTCTTCTTCGTTCCAGGCTAATTTGCCTGAGTGTCATTTCAAGAGGGATGTAACTGAATACCTGAATAAAATGACAATGGAAATTGGCAAAACCTAAGAAACGTTGGAGTTCCTATACCGTCTTAGGTAAAGGCCAATCAGTAACTGCACAAACCTTTTTGTCGTCCATGGCGACTCCCCCCTGACTTTGATATTTCCCTCCTCTGACATAACCTAAAAAGGTAGTACTGGTTCTGTGAAATTCCCACTTCTCCCCCTTCACATACAAATTGTTCTCAATAGACGACTTAAAATGCTTCTGACATGTCTTATGTGGTCCTTGAATAACTCTGAGTAAATTAAGATGTCGTCAATGTAAATGATTGCCCATTTCTCTAAATGTCTCAGAAAATGTCATTCATAAAAGACTGAAAAACTGTTGGACTATTAGCTAGCCCAAAGAGCATGACCAGGTACTCATAATGACCGCTGGCCATTGAAAAAGTGCTTTTCCGTTCGTCTCCCTCTCTAATATGGACTAAATTATAGGCACTCCTCAAATCAAGTTTGGTAAAGTATTTTGCACTGCATAATTGTTTGAGAGCCACAGGAACTAAAGACAGCGAAACTTTACGGTGACCTCGTTTGGGCCTCTGTAAGCAATACATGGACGCACCCCCCGTCCTTCTTAATGGAGAAAAAGCCGTCTGACGCCGGTGATTTAGACGGGCACATGAAACCTTTAGCTAATTCCTCCAAAATATATGGTTTCATAGCTTTAGATTCTGGTTGTGAAAGGGGAAAAATACGACCTCGAGGAGGAGTGGTGCCAGGAATTAGATTGATGGCACAATCTATAGAACGGTGAGGTGGTAATTGTGAAGCTTTCTGTATACTGAATACTTCTGCTAAATCTGAATACTCATACTGTACGGTAAATTTAGCCTCTACTGGGAACTCGGTTGCATCAGGGGATGTAATAGTACGCGTAACTTTAGCCAAACAACGTTCATGACAATTCTCTCCCCATTTCATTATTTGACCCTCTCCCCAGTTTGTGTGAGCGCAGCCAGGGCAGACCCAGAACAATAGTGTGATTGGGAGAAGAAATAGCGTAGAGCTGAATGGATTCTAAATGGAGTGCGCCTACGTGGAGTTGCAGGTTCTCGGCCCACAACTCCACTTTGCAGGCCTAACCCCAGATCTTTCCTAACCCCAGAGGATGACCATCTAATGCCTCCACTTCTAGAGAGGACGGACAAAGAGTTACAGGAATGTTATTCAATTCAGCGAATTCCATGGAGATGAAATTGGCTGCTGCTCCTGAATCTATCAGAGCAGATGTGGTAATGCTACAATCTTTATTAATTAATGAGACAGGGATTGGAATGACATTATTGTTATTATTATTTATTTATTTTTTTAATTGAGGCTTACCAAAGAATTACTGGAGGTAGGTTGAACGGGGCAGTTGGATCTCATTTGTCCAGATTGTCCACAGTATAGGCACAGATGGGCTCGAAAATGATGTTCACGTTCTTCAGTGGTGAGACGAGTAAAATTCACCTGCATGGGCTCAGAAGGGGCTGTGAAATCGGGACTAGATAGGGTATCAGAATGGCGGGGTCGCTGTAAACGAATTAAATTGTCAATCTGAATAGCAAGCCTTATGTACTCACTTAGGGTCTTTCCCTCATCCCGACATGCTAACTCAGATTGTAATTCCGTGTTGAGTCCTCAACGAAATAGCAGCTTTAGTGTATCCTCAACCTATGAAGTTTGTGCTGCGAGTGTGCGAAACGAAAGGGCATACTCCGCTGAATTGACATAGGAATGAATCGAAGGTCGGTAACACAGTGCCATCCACCTTCCAGCCATCCTCCACAGCGGTGACCCAGTCAAGTTGATGACGTGGGTCAAATAACTGGGTGTCAGAGAGGGTGCTGCCGTCGTCGCCGGAGAGAAACGAGCGAAGTAGTTTCTCTATGAGCGTGGTTAGATGGGTAAGTTGATGCTGATGCAGGGCGATCTGTGATGCTTGAGCAGACAAAAGCAATAAGGACTAGACAAACTCAATAACAGTAATACAGGCAATGGTCAGGCAAACAATCAAACAATCAAAAACGTAATCCAAAGCAATGTCCAAAGGCAGGCAGCAAACAATCAAAAACATAATCCAAGGCAGGGTCAAAAGGATCAAAAGGATCAATCAGAAACACGATAAACAATCCAAATATAAACCAGGTAAACAACAGTCAAAACGCTCTGAAATGTTAGCCAGGGCAAAACAAGACATAGCAATGAGTCTCTCAGTTTAAACAGCTGAGCTGATTGGAATCAGGTGCGGCAAACAGGAAGTGATCAGCCCCAGATACAGGGCCCACAGGTTCAAAGACACAGAAAGACCAAGATGGCGGCGCGTGCACAACACGAGGCTCAGCGTCTCTTCAGATTTAGCAAAATAGCATTGTTATTCCTGCTTATTTCGGGTCTGTTCATTCAAAATAGCATTGCTTTTACATCCTACACCCAACAAGAGCTTTTGGACATAAGCTCATTCAACTATGAAAGTTTTATTAATGATCTTTGACTCTTCACCGACGCTTCACAGGCTACTCGGCCTGCCGGAAATGCTCACAGGTGGCGCAGAGACCGTAAACAAAGGCGGGGTAAACGTGGAGGGCTAAGGGCTAAGCTAAGGCTAACACCGCACTGGCTTTCTCTACCCAGCATTTTTCTCGAATGTGCGGTCTCTGGTGAACAAAATGGATGAGTTACGAGTCCGGATTATTAATAACAAAAGACTTATGGACTGTAACGTCATGATATTCACAGAAACATGGCTACACAGCTGTATACCCGACAATGCCATCGAGCTAGTCGGACATCACACTCTCTGGGCGGACAGAACAGCAGATGATACCGGTAAGACAAGAGGCGGAGGCTTGTGCATTTATGTGAATAAGACTTGGTGTAT
>JAZGTI010006020.1:11042-24209 GCA_036877585.1 Botia kubotai | reverse complement strand
CTAACATAGGCTATGTAATAAACGTTCTATGGTTGTTATTTGTTTGGTTCCAACTTCCACAGTTTTTCAGCCTGTAGCATTGTTGTGTTTTTTTTGTTATGTTAATAAAAATTCTGTGTTTAATATCAGTGATTTTTTTTGGAGTTTCGTTGTCGTCCATTCAAACAATTGACGCCGAATTGCCAATTCCCGCAAACCTGAAAGTGAAAGTATAATACGCACGCATTTATAAGCTATTTAAAAGCAGAAAAAAGAGGAAAAAAGGAAACCCCCACCCCCACGGTGATACCGGTATTACCGGTGTTGTCACATGTCGATTAACCGGTGGGGAAATTTCCTCATCGTCACAACCCTAGCTGTCACATTCAAATTATTTGGGGGACTTGATATATATACAAATTTTTTAAAATTATATTTCAGATTCTTTTAGGTCCACGCCACCCCTTACAACCCGACTGAAATATCATTCGGGTTGAGCTCAGTTGGATTGTTTAAGACTTGATTATGGCTTGAAGTTGACCATGAGAAGACACTGCATTAACTGAAATATACATAGTGAAAAGTATCAATTAAATTGTTAAGTGATCCAAAAGCTATACTTGTATCCCATTAATGAATAAGACACGCATGTTCCAAATAGCTGGTCAATAGAATCCCATTAAATTAATATTTACCAAATGGTTCCCACCCCCAGTGGAGTATAAACCAAGAGTGTCTATGAATGGCAATGTATTAGCAGAGGACGCCGCTGCGTGATTAATTTATCACTGCCCACATAAATGGATTCATAAATACCAGCAGATCCTTCTGACAATACCTCTGAGCCGAGACGTGTCTCACTGGGCAGAGACATGTGATCTCTGTTAGTCTTCTCTATATAGAATATTGGCTGCTAAATAAATAACCTTTCTCAAGCTTCAGAGCAGTGCCTGACTGTGAACTCTGACCTCACATGTGTGTTTTTAGATCACTAAGGTGGTGTTGAGTAAAGGCTGGCGCTGTCTGGAGTGTACTGTGTGTGAGGCGTGCGGGGAGGCCAGTGACCCCGGCCGTTTGCTGCTGTGTGACGACTGTGATATTAGTTACCACACCTACTGTTTGGATCCACCCCTGCAGAACGTGCCCAAAGGCAGCTGGAAGTGCAAGTGGTATGTGTATACACACACACGGGTGTTCTTTAACATTACTCTTTTATCTTTATTTTCACCTTTGTCTCTCATTTCATATAGTATGTGTATATTTTGCATAATTGAAACCTATTTTGTTTTAAATAAGATTATTTACACTGTGATAGCGGCTGGAGTAGTTCATCCAGAAATAATTGTTTTTACTTGCTTATCTTCATGTTGTTCCAAACTCATCTAACATTTGTAATTTTTTAAACAACCATAAAAGACCCACAGAAAATATACTGTTTTTTCATGTTATACTTTGTTGGTTCAATATTATGTATTATTTATCATGCTTGTTATTCATAAATGTATATGATCTTAATATCATTAATTAATATTACTGATTATACGTCTTATGGAAAAACAACGTTTTCAATAATACCATGTATCACCATTGTATTGTATATATGTCACACATCATTTTTTGTGCATTTTCTGTGCTTTTTATTATTTTTCATATGTAGAGCTGCTACGCAGCAATGCAACATTGTGAAAACCGCTATGTAACTAAAATTTTATTAAATTGTGTCCACTGTAATGTTTTCAGACACAACGTCTGTATTAATTAAATTATTAAAATACTTGGTCATTGTGATGTATGCTTAAAATTACACAAGTGGTTATGAGGTTGTGGCATTAAGGTGATGAGAATAAGATTCTTATTTGTGTTAACAAGGTCAGGAATGTACTTTCCTAAAGTAAGCTTAATTTTTCTTATACAAAATATAATTTTAGACCAGTTACATTCTTAAACATGACCTGGGTATGTTCTTGACTGGTTGTTGTGAGAAGTGCCTGTGACATTTTTTCTCAATTTTCTCAATTTTTCCAATTGGTCTAATAAATCTCTTCTCTGTCTTAGTGCCAAGTGGTTTACCTTGGTTACACTTGTATCGTTTTCTGCATCTCTCTGTTTAATTTTTTTGCCTTAAACTCTTTAGATCTGTAGCAGCTAAGATAAGATCAAAAAGGATTTCCTGAATTTTTGCTGTAATGTCACATGTAATCCCCATTTAAACAGAGCTCAGTTTGCATTGCATCAAGTCTGGGCTTTACTTGAATTGCAGCCATTTAAATCTTTATTTTTAGGGCAGTGTAGTCAATGCTGAGCCACATGCAAACTTGAGATGTTCATTCACAGGAAATTCACAAATTTAGTTTAAAGGGATAAATCTAGATGTTTCTATTGTAACTGTGTTTATCTAGTATAATGTGTGTGTGTCCTTATGTTTATATCTCTGTATAAATAGATTTTTCTCCATGCAGGTGTGTATTGTGTACTCAGTGTGGTGCCACGTCACCCGGCCTGCGCTGTGAGTGGCAGAATAACTACACGAAGTGCGGCCCATGTGCGAGTCTCTCGGTGTGTCCGGTGTGTGCATGCAGCTACATAGAGGAGGAGCTCATCCTACAGTGTCGACAGTGTGACAGGTGGGCCGCACACCATCATACTGGATGCCATATCAGCAGGATAAAAGATCATTATTGGAAATGGAGTAGTACATAAAAGAAAAATCATTCTATCATCCCTGTAGTAGTTAACTGTTGTTTTCGCCTCACTTTGGCTGTCTGGTTCTTGTTATATCTCAGTCATGATGTATTTAATATTCTCTATGGGCTGTAGGTGGGTTCATGCCTCCTGTCAGGGTCTAAACTCTGATAAAAATGTTGAGAATGCAGCAGACAATGGCTTTGACTGCTCCCTATGTACAACGCAAACCATGCCTACACCTGGTAAGACCTAAAAATTTCTCTAGTTTGTTCCCCATGTGTATTAGTATCAAGATTATTATCATAAAAAATGTTACACCGATAAAAACTACCAGTAAAATATTTTTTATTATAAATATGTATTTACATATACATGTATAATGTGCACTTAAATGCAAAAGAGAAACCCAGTTAAACAAAACGCCATCCAATGAATGTATGTTTTATCTGATAGAATCTGTTGTAAGACGCAAATGAAGTATACGATAAAATAGGTGCTATGAAATAAAATAAGAAAAACTCATGTTAAAACAAAACTACAACATTTTCTTAGGCTGTTTTCACACATAGTTCTGAATCAGTTTGATTTGGTTTCCCTCCACCTGATCTACAGTGCATTTGGATCATGAGTATGCGAGTACAAGAGGCAGCTGTTTATACACTTTACCTAGGCAGCTTCTCAGGAGATTATGAGTGTTTCAGCTTCACGTTTTCATCTTGTTTTGAAAATTAGGTTTGAGTTTTGGCACTTTAAGGTATATAAAGCACCTTGAGTCAAATTAGTATGGGATTTATTTTGTGCCAATAAAAATAAAAGTAAACTTTGAAGTTTACATTTAGTATTGTAAACACTAAAAACAATAGCGAAAACAATAGCAAAAACAACAAAAAGCTCTTTACATAACAGTTTAAAAAATATGGTTTGTTTGAAAACCATGCTGTACTTTTTCCATTGAGTTTTTTTTTATTTTTCAAGTGTTTTTTTTTTTCACATTGTTTATTTTTGTTTTGGCACAAACTAAGTTAGAAGCCATATCTAGTTTGTAAATGATGTAAAATGTAAATGAGGCTGCGAGGGATAAACGTAATGTTCAAACACAGCATTGAAAATGCATCTTTACAAAAAAATTACAGTTGCCAAAATCTCTAAATGTCTGTAAATCGACTGTATGTTGACTGTATGGTGTCTACTCTGGCTAAGGGCCTTACTCCACCAGTAGTGGTTAGTTTCCACAAATTATGCTAGATTGCTTTCATACCAATTGTAAACTGTGAAGTGTCCATGTGTATTGTCTCTCGGGTATGCTTTACCAGGTCAGAAAATAGTTTTGTAGAAGAAATGGTTTTGTATGAGATTTGTGCTTTATGCCTGATTTAACAGATAACAGTGTTTTGGTCAATAAAACTTTGTTCCAGCTAAATATGGTTCATTAAAGAAAGCAGATGGTCTGAATTTTAAATCAAGCTGCAACCTGTTCGTGTAAATCAGGCAGCAGATTAAGTAATCTGCTTATAATGGGTCCAAACTGGCCCCTTATTAATAAAAACAACAAATGACTGTAAATATGCAGTAAAAGCCCTAAATAAGTTTTGTGTTTTTACAGGTTCCACTGTAGGTTCCACAAGTTCCACAATAATCTCAGACATCAACGATCCTCCATTAGTGACACAGATTCTAACAAAAGTCAAAGAAAATGGTATTTATGTTTCTTATGTTTTTTTACATCTGGGAACAATTTGTTATGCTTGTGACATAACAATGGTTATATGGCTTAAATGACTGAAGTGGCAGACGTGGTTTGTTTACTGTTTTCTGACAGACTTTCAGCGGACATACACCCAGGATGGAGTGTGTCTGACAGAATCAGGCTTGTGTCAGCTCCAGAGTCTGTGTGCTCAGACCACACGCCGCAGACGACACAAACCCAAACTTAAGATGAAGATCATTAATCAGAACAGTGTGGCCGTGCTACAGACACCCACTGATCCCCCATCTGAGATCCTCAGAGATGGGGATGTTGACAACAGTAGAGGTAAAGAGTCCCATTCTTCAATAACATTCATTTTGCAAAGCTGTGAAAGATTTATTAAAAGATTATTTGTTGTAAAAGATTTATTTATTTACTTTAGCATTGTTAATTTGTTACCGTCTGTGCTGAGCTGAGTCTGATGGTGATTTTGAATACACCAACACGGTTTATTCATTTTACTGTACAGTACAAAGTGAATCTAAGAAAAGAGGTTGCGGCATCTAAATAAAAAAGCCGGTCAAATCATCACGTCACTGAAGAAGCTTTGGTTTCCATAGAAACCATAGCACCCTGATGCACATTTGTTTTTTCCATTTCCGACTCGTACTTTATCATTTTAGTTTTACAGTATTGCAAGTCTTTCCAGTCTTTTTCAATCATCTCGGGGGGTTTCTTAAAATGTTAAACAGACCTATTTATTACCAATGTAATAAAATGAGACCTGAACCTGAACCGGCTTACAATTTAAAATATGCACTCGAACCTGTATGGGTCCTGGGTGCTAGGGTTATAGTGGACAAGCAAACAGATAGTTCTGACTTCCCAGGCTCTCACTATTGGTTGATCTAATATTGATTTGTCAGGGTGCTCTAACAGAGAAATGTTTTGCCCTACAGTGTTAACACTTCTCGCTGTAATTAACTATAATTGGCTATAATTAAGCCGTTAAGCTGTGTGCTTGAAACAGAAAATTTGTATATTAGCATCATATGGGTCACCTTGCATATGGGTCAACCACTGTTTTTTACATGGCAGAATAGAAAGCTCAGTTGGTAAAACATTACATTAGCAATGCAAGGGTCATTGTTTTAATTCCTAGGAGACGCACAAGCTGTTGAGAAATGTATTCCATAAATGCAAGTCGCTTTGGATAAAACCGTCTGCCAAATGCACCAAATGTAAAATATAGAAAGCAAGTTTATAAAAAGGTTTGAAAATGTCAGGAACAGTGAATACAGGAAATATAGAGATGAAATCATGAAGGAGAATTTAATGAATCTGACTTGGATGATGAGAAGGGGCTTTGAAAATAGCTGTCAGCGAATTATACCTGCCATTTCAGTGATGGGAGGATGACCCCACTCTAACCAAATTAATGACCCTCCAACCAGAACATGTTTCTAAAGGGAGCCGATGGGGGTAATGAAGGGGAATGGGGCTACTGTTTTAACCCCCTCACTGCCAGGCATCAGCACCAGACATTATCTGTATGCCATAAGTTTACCTCCGTAAAGAAGAGATGCTCTGTAAATAGTTTACTCCAGCTACATTGATTTGGGTTGAGATTAATGTTAAGAGTACAGATGAATGTTTTTATCTGAAACAGCATTAGAACGCACATCACTAAACTAAACCACTGGAGGAACATGCAGTGTTTTACTAGTAGTCTTATCCTATTTTTAAAGAAATAAAGGTTCAAATGTCATGTTCTAAAGAGAACTATTAAATATGTTACTAATACAAATTACCATAACACAGAAAATAGTGATTTTGACTTGATCTACCTGAAAAGTTCTGTCCTTCTCAAATGAATCAAACAATTAAAATTATGCAGTAGAATAGTGTCATTTTTGTATTGAATTGTTTTTTAATTAAATGCAGATAAAATATTGTTTAATCATAAACTTAATGATCAAAAATGTAATGCTGAGCGGTTCTCTTTCATTAAACATCCATAAAAATGCATTTCAAAAAAGAAATCATCTACCATCATTTTAGAGCCACTATCTCCCGAGCTCCCATTAGCTGGATGTGACTTAAGCAAGTTAGATGACATTGTCAGACAGAAGTCAGTGGTGGTTAATGTTTTCTGTTAGTGAGTAGTGCTAGCTGTGTTTTTATGCACTTAGAGGTTTAAATAATATTCTGTCTGTTTCGGCCACATCGCAGATGGCAACCCAATGGACTGTGATGGGAAATCTGACTCCAGCCCAGAGTGTGAGCCCTGTGATGAGCAACTGAAAATGGCCAACGGCAACAAGAAGAGGAAGAGGAAGCCATACAGACCGGGTATGGGAGAGCAAGAGCCACAGAAAGGAGAGAAAGGTGCACTTATCGGAAAAGACAGCTCCACTGGACTGTGAAATTTTGCGGCTGCAAATTCAGAACCTTAAATAGCATCCCACAGTGCTTTGCTCTTTAAAGCTCCTGGCTGTGGAGAACTCCAGAAAGAACATTCTCTGTCTGAGCTGTTTTTTTGACTGAGAAAAAAAATCTCTAAAGAAATGTTCTTTTAAAGCGCTGCCTCCTATTTAATTTTTATGGAAACGTATAGACGTGCATGTTTTTCCATTGTACTTTTGCCAGGTCATTCTTGAATGTGTTCTGCATCCTTCTTTGACACAATTACTACATAGTGTACATAGTGTTTGCTTAGTCAAGCATCACAATAGAGTATATATATCGAATGTCACATGACCAAACCAGAAATATGGTTTCATCGCATTCGCTTGTCTAAAAAAGTATGACCTGATGACAATATCTATGGATTATTAAGGCAATCAGCTGACCTAACTAGTTGTTTTTTATGGCATTTTATTCTGCTTTAAAGTCCAAATTTAAAAGAAGAAAAATAAAAAAACATTTAGATATCAATCTGCTTATGTGATGGATGTCAGTTCTGCTTATCTTTGGAAACTCCTCTGACGGCATCTTGAGAAAAACAACTCTATATGAAACAAAGCACATACAGAAGATTTGAAGCAGATGTGATGAGACTTCATATTCCTGGATGAGACATTCTTCATACATTAGGTTGATAAATCCCCAAATAAATCCCTTAGTAAATGTAGAAATCAGTTTTAATTTTGGCCTTAAAGTCCCCCTTGTGGATAACAACACAGTTGTTACTATAATTGTATGTTACCAATTTTTTTTGAGAGAAGGCAAGGGCTACAGAAATGTGGGGTTAGCAGACATTTTAAGTGATCTATGTTTTCTTTTATTTGATTATTTAATGTTGTTTTTAACCTCTGAAATGTTTTGGTTGACTACAATCTCAGAATTCACCTGGAAATATTGCAGGCAGTGCATTCACATTCAAATGAACTGGAATCAGCATTCACAGTTTATAAATCAACCCCAGTGTCTGTCCTGTGCCAAGCATTAGGGGGGGGGTTGTTGGGTTAGACTTAGTTGATGTGGCTCAACCAGAAATAGATTTACTTGAAATGGTTCCTCTGCGAGCATAGTCAAGATGAATCACCCCGCTTCTGGCCCAAAGCTTATGCGTCATTCTGAATTATGGAGACGAATGTCAGAATTTCACTTTCAGGATCCCACATTATTAATTCCTGATTGCATCCATCGACTTAGAGGTGAAATAGCTCTGTATTTTAGCTCGTGCTGTTTAATCCTATATTAGAATGTGGTTTCCATCTTCCCTACAGGTATTGGTGGGTTCATGGTGCGTCAGAGGAGCAAAACAGGGCAGGGAAAAGGCAAATGGCCCCTTATTCGGAAAGACTCTACAAGCTCTCTCACAGAGAACTTCACTCTGAAAGAGGAAGGTTAGATATCTCCATTTGTACAGCATGTTTATTCTAGTGTATAATCTGAGTTGTTGCCTGATTTGAGAAGCTATTTTATCACCAGATTGGAATGAACCAGACACACCCATGGATGAGACTCACCTCATTAATGAACCTCTGGAAAAAGTCAAGAAGAGATATAGAAAGAAGAAAACTAAACTTGAGGAGGCCTTCCCATCATACCTACAGGTCAATCCCAACAAATGTTAAAGCTGCAATCTGTAACATTTTTGGTTATAAATGAACAAAAATAAGTTATTAAACAAGTACATAATAATGTTTAATGTTCAGATTAATTGTTTCAGGTTTCCTTACCTCAATTCACAATGGTTAGTTTATAAAATGATTTAGAATTTAGAATTTGAGCTGCCAGTCTGATTTTCCTGGAAGTTTCAGTTTATCTTAATCTTATTTCAACATACGTAAAGAAAGTATGTAAAATAACCTGTAGTTTTATGTTTCAAACCGAGATGGCAATAGAGAGGCAACAATTATGGATTGCAGCTTTAATTTATAATCATATTTTGTTTATGCAGTTGGCAGACACTTTTTTCCAAAGCATCTTAGAGTGCATTCAAGGTATATATTTTATCAGCGTGCGTGTTACCTGCTAATGCAATGCTCTACCAGCTAAACTCAAGGAACACTGCAAAATGCAAATTTGTCCCTACACTAAAGCACAAGCTGTACATTTCTGTTTTAAATCCTCTGGTACACCTGACCTTTAGATCTTTAGTTATAAGCATTGCCTGTAATAACCTGTAAAAAGTAATTTAAGATTAAAACTTCTGCTAATTGCTAGGTTTCTCAGCACACATGAGCAGCCTAGCCCAGGCCAGTTCTCCCTGTCCGAGTGAATGAGTTTGATCTGGTGAATGAGGCAAGATGTTCAGGGCTTTAATGAGCATGACACGAGCTTGGGTGCCACACTGCTCCTGTAAAGAACACCTTGTCTGGCATAGAGAGGCAGCGATGCATTAGGTGTATCAGCTGCCACTTTAGCCAATTCTGTTCATCAGACCAGAAATTAGACTTAAAGGTCGTCACCAGAGAAATGATTGAATCAGTAATTTAATATCATTGCACAGTTAATGTTTTAACACAACAGGGAGGGATCACAATGATCGTTTGGTGCTGTGAGAAATCACAAGTGTTACAAACTTGCTTTACGAAGCCTGAATACGGCCCTTTGACATTTAAAGCAGAAAACTACAGAATAAAAGAAATGCAAAATCAGGTTTGTCTCTGAATCTGCGTCCTCTCCAGCACTATTGACCTAGCAGATTCTGACAGATTCATAAATGCTGGCCAGTCAGATCAAAAAAAATTAAATGGATTAATTGTCGAGACAGTGATGTATGGCCACAATAATAATTAGTTATTTAGTGTTATAATTAGTGTTAATTAGTGTTATTAGTGTTATTGCTAAGGTATGCTATTACTATTGCACATAGGAATGGTTTATTTAAAAATTCATTACATAACTCATCCTGCACCATTTAGCAATTAACAATACTACCTTGTTAACTGTATTGCAATGCCCTGGCAACAACCCAAAGCACCCATTGTGGCAGCTAGTTTTGCATGGGCAAGCACCTCTTTTTAGAAAATGTAAAAATGTAGTTGTCAATCAGTGTGCTTCCATAAGATGTATTGCCAGAGGCTATGATTCACTGGGTGTATGCATGTGTGTTACAGGAGGCATTCTTTGGTAAGGAGCTCCTGGATAAACGTAAGCAGACAAAGATGGCAATGGAAACAAAGCTGTTGGGTGAAGCCAATGAAACAGATCGCAAACCACATTACGGTAGTTTTCTGGATCCATTATCTGACCTGCTGCTGAGTACTACTTCCACTCTAGTCCCATCTAAAGCAGGCTCACTGTGTATGTTTACAAACATTTACTGTTGCTTTTATGTAGAAATATATTTTCAGCTGTTTTTTGATCTATCTTCATCTATTACTACATGCACGTATTGACCAAAGAAATTAAACTTTCTTTTGCAAATACACCCAAAGATCTTTAAAATTCCTAAGTCTTCTATGAAGTGCCTTTCTTTGTTCAGAGATTATCCTGTGACCATCAGGTTGTATTTTCCTTTTCTAGACTGCAGTTAAGTCTGCGGGGAGCTATAATGCATATTATTGCTGTATCTCTAGTTTTTACATGCATCCCAGATCCCAACAGCACTGTAGATGCCTACAATATAACTCCAATGCATTAGAAACCATCTGATCATATGTTTGCCAAACAGTGCACAACATTATACAGAATACAATTATTCAGCAAACAAATGAACTCTTGCCCTATTTGCTCATTTTGTGTCATCTTCAGTCCTGATTTGCATCCAGACCGAAGAGCTTGTTTGAACATCTCATTGTTTACCATTTTTCCTTATTTTCAGTTCTGTCAACCCGCATTTACACCCAGCCCAGGAGACTTCTGCCTGCAGCCAGGCTGCATACTTTTTCAGAACTCAAATTGCCAGCCTTCTCCCAAATTTTTGACTTTTCTGTTGAAGCTGTCTGAGAAGATAGCAGGCTTGCAGCCTCAGCTCAGGGTTAAGAAGGCTTGTGCATGTTTATTTAAAGAGCAGTCACAAAACTTTTTGAAGGCTTTCAGGGTGGCTTGTTTGTCTTTGGCGATTTTCATCTCCCACAGAGCAAAGTTTCACTGTGTTCTGCAGATGCTGTTGTTTAACCCCTTCATAGAGTTTTAAACAGTGTTTGAGGTGTTTTTTATCCAAGCATATTTACTAATTTAGTTGGACATAAGTAAAATACATAATTAAAATAATTCAAGTAGCATTAGGGGTGGGCGGTATCAGAATTTTTTTTTTTATGTACTACTTGATGTGGTTATGGAGGTGACTTATATTCTCCACTGATAGCTGGCATGCTCCAGTTTGCAGAGTATCATTTGTGTCTTTGTCACTCCTATGTGTAAATAACACACATGTAGTAGCACAGTGTAAACTATCCAACAGATACTTTCTACTATATACAGCCTGTGCCATCTTACGTAACACTACATTAAATGATCATTAGTGCAGATGCTGAGGTTCAGAAAATTTTATTTTCTTGATCTTTAGCCAATGTGGATGATCCATTAGCGGAGCTGGTTCTGAATTCAGATGATGATCTCCTGGGAATGCTGTCCGATGAGCTGGTCAAGCCAGGATCTGAATCAGGTAGTCCTGATATCTGTTCCTGGCTTCATTTCGCTTCTCACTTCACTCCTCAGATGCTTTAACAACTCAAAGGTCACCTGCAATTGTTTATTTAGCATTTTCACACTTGCATTTCACATTTTGCCTGATTTGCAGTGTTGATTTTTACTGTTGTCTCTCTTCGTCCCTGTGATTCATTTTACATATTTCTTTTTTATTTTCTGTTTTTTATTATTTGGTTTTATCTGGTTTGGGTTCCCTTAGGTCTTGATTTATACCCTTTCCAGGTGGACGGCTCCTCTTCTCCGTTCGATAAGATTCCCATTGGCCCAGCCATTCTGGCTGTGGTAGTAGAGCTGTCCCCCTCTTTTGGCTCCTCTGACTTTTTGTACTGCCAGATTCAGCATGTTCACTCACACTCATTTTGGCTTATTACTAACCACAAACAAACAAACTGCATGCTGTTTTGCATATGTCTGTTACTTTGTAGTGATTCTTTGGTAAAAGTCTGACTGTCCTTAGGTGAGTTTTGGATTTGCACACTATTGTACCTGATTTGGCAACAGTGATTATTTTCTAGTCTAGGAATTTTACTGAAACTCGTTTGATAAAACGTGCTGTGTGCTGTCTATGTCCTGGCCTGTCCTTTGGAGATGAAATAGTGTGATTTAATTGATAATTTATTCACATTTGCCAACAGTTCCTTTGTTGGCTCCGTAGCTGCTCCATGTGAAAGCATTTTCCAGGGTCCTAGAAAAAAACATGCAAGAAACATGCAAGAAATGCCTATCATGCTTAAAGGTTTAAACTTAATTCAAATGTATTTATATACAGTACCTTGCAAAAGTATTCATACCCCTTGAACTTTTTCACATTTTGTCACCTTACAACCTCAAACCTAAATGAGATTTTATGTGATAGACCAACACAAAGTAGCACATAATTGTGAAGTGGAACGAAAATTATATATGTTTTTTTAAGCAAATAAAAATCTGAAAAGTGTGGCGTGCATTTGTATTCTGTCAGGGTCCTGGATTCTTGCCTTGAGTTTTTCCTAGTTCCCTTGCCAGGATCCTGACATTCTCTGTGTTTTATGTCAGAGCATGATGTCTAGATCCTGACTCAATCCTGTTCTTGGTTCTTGTTTCTTGGAGTCAGGATCTTGACTCGTGCTCTGGGTCCTTGTCGTTGGTGGAAGCAACCTTTGGTTGTTTACATTGGCCATGTGCTCTCCGACCCTGCCCTCTTGTTTCCTTGTTAATACTGTTTTCAGTTAATTCCCTTCACCTGCCTTCCCTCATTACCTACCTTAGTTCCTTTCCTATTTAATGCCCTTGTGTTTGCTGTCCTGGGCCGGTTGTTGAATGTTTCTTGTTTTCTGTGTTTTGGGTCTGTTTTAGTTTTCAGTTTAGTTCTTTGATTTGTGCACACCACACTTTTCAGATTTTTATTTGCTTAAATTTTTGAAAACCATGTATCATTTCAGTTCCAGTCCACAGTTATGTGCTACTTTGTGTTGGTCTATTACATGAAATCTTAATAAAAACATTTAAGTTTGTGGTTGTAATGTGAAAAAATGTGGAAAAGTTCAAGGAGTATGAATATTTTTGAAAGGCACTGTAGCACTGTTGACAGTGTTGCAATTATGTACAAGTTCAATACAAGTTAAACTCTATGGCATATATATATATATTGTCACGGGTGAGGAATCACACGACAAGATAGGCGGTGCAAAAAACCCCGGAGGGTGGATTTATTGTAGTGATGTGGGTGC
>JAZGTI010006020.1:0-10992 GCA_036877585.1 Botia kubotai | reverse complement strand
TCAGAGAAGCTCAGTTGATCGTCGATCATCACTCCAAGGCTTTTGACCGTCTTGGATGGAGAGATGGTTGATCCGTCTATCTGAAGTGAGAAGTTGTGAAGAACAGATGGGTTGGGTGGAACCATAAGCATTTCTGTTTTGCCAATGTTGAGTTGAAGGTGATGGTCCTTCATCCAACACGATATGTCCGTCAGGCAGGCTGAGATGCGAGTCGGCCTGTACACCGACAATACACCACAACAGCGTACACACACACAAAACAGACTTACTACAATAAACCTATGAAGACTGCCTATAGATGTCTGTGGTAGGTGAAAACCTTAAAGGAACGTTACCAAATAATATTGGGGATTTATTGCACAGCATAAATACTGGACTTTCATACAAAAACATATTTCAGCTGCTGACATCCTGAGATAATTAAGCTATTTAAAGTGATTTATAAAAGAGCATAATGGAGGTATATTTACTTACACATTTCTTAATCATTCAACAATTGAAGTGAAATCTTGTTATGAATGGAGACTAAATTCTGTGGTTCAGCCAGAGAACACAAAAGCCATCAGCCAAACACATCCAGCCAGAAAGAAAATAAACACTCCTTTTTCACTCCCATACTTGTCTTTGATTAAAGAACACAGCACTGTATACATGTCAATAACACATGTTAATTTTAGGCAGGCTATCACATTGTTTCTAGTCACATATGGGGAATGACAAAACTGAGAACTGCTTAATGATTAAAAAATGATTTGACTGACCAATCAGTTTAATTGTTTGGACATATCAGCAGGTGTGGGGTCTAAGAGTCTATGGTGGTGGTCTTCTGTTGTTTTCTATGTGCTAAAAGGACACAATCTGTAATGGAAAGCGTTCAGGGCCAAATCCGTCAAAACAGACATGAAAGCAAGGGCATAAGCAAAGTCCATCATCTTTCGACAACGTAGGATGCGAAAAATCCCATACCCATGGGGATCATTTCTCAAGATTGATTATATTTTTGCCTTGCGTCAGAGAATCCATTGTGACACAGCCTTAAAATGTACAAATTGTAGTACAAGAACTCTGCTAATTAAAAGGGCAAACTAAATATATAAAATAATCATATGGAATCCATAAGAAAAATGGTGATCATCTTAAAATGTATGGAGCCTGTAATAGTTTTACGGTAATGCAGTACATTTCAAAGGATTTGCCAGTCATAACAGCTAATTAACACAAATTGTAATGCATCTGCGACTAACCATACAAGCACTGTAAGTACAAGTCTGCTGATGGCCTAACAGGGGAGATTCTTTCCTGCTGTTTAACTGGTAGAACATTAAATATATAGTCTGTAAGTCACTTTGGATAAAGCTTCTGCCAAATGTAAAAATATATATGCAAAAATTATAAGACCAGAAAGTGTGACGTGTGCTCTCGAGAGGAAAGGCTTTATCACCGTGTCAGTTGCCAAGTTTGTGAAAAATCCCCCTCTCTAAAACAAGACAGACCAAATTTGTCTCTAAAAGACTGTTGTTGAATCTTAGGTAATAGTTAACATATCATCCTCCGTGAGGTCCAGTTCAGAAGGAATCACCATCGAAACACATTCCTGCCAAGCAAACACAGGAACAATCTCAATGGGCAGAAGAGTATAGCTGGCTTTACACCAGTCAACCACAAACCCACCGAAATGAAATCTTAGGACACCTTGGGGACTTTAAGATGATTGTATCTAAAGGAACCAGCCTTTAAAGAGGGGGCTGACGCCAACATAAAATAAAGTCCTGTCATGGTTTTCTCATCTATGCTCAGCAGTTAAACGCAACAATACAAAAGTGTTCTAACATTTATGACTCACTCACAAAACCTGCCAATTCCAGACCAGATACAGTCCAGTAAAGGCAGAGCCCTTCATTCCACTCTGAAAGTATGATAATCATATTCAATATAATAAGGACCTCAAAAATGGATGGTTCTTTAAGTTTGGACTTGACCTCCTAAAAGAGAGATACAAGACACATATGATGTATTTCAAATGTTTAGACTCCTTTTTATTAAGAAACAGTTGCAGTCTATGAGGGGCCCATTTCCTCTAGCAGTTCAGATGAGTGGCATGCAAATCTCTGGGCTTGTGTGGACTCTTAGAGGGGCCTCCCTAATAAACACTCATACACCGTGAGCTGCAGCCCTTCCCTTTCTAAGCCACAGACCACTGCTATGGTGCATCTGGCAGACTGCTTATGGGCCTGGGGTGCAATCTAACTGGCCACAGTAAAGCAGAGAATATCCAATGATGTAGTGTGTTTATTTCCAGCTGGATTGGCCCCTGCGGCAGGGCTAAAAGGTGACTTAAAACCACTCTGAAGCCGGGGTGGTACGGTCATCATGGGCCCCTAAGATCTGACTCTAATCCCCATTCTATAAGACTTCCTTCCTGCTGTTTCATCTTCAAAATTAAATTTTTTTTAGCAGTATTGGATGCATCTCTACACACAAAGCCAGAACTGACTATGTTTTCAGGATGTCATCTTTTGTCTCACTGAAAACAAATGTGTGATGAACAGTCTACCCAACAAATAAAAACTCTTAAGAACACCGTATTTTGAAAGCTGAAGTGTCCACATGAAACTCACAAACAACTGGTCACGTCTTTTTGAACAGCCAGTGTTGTCTCGGACAAGCTCTGTTAACTTTAGTACTGTATTCATTATCATAATTACAGTCCAGCGGCACGGCTGGGGAAATGACTAAAGAACAGGAATTCTACCAACAAAAAGGGCCAACAGGCTGAGAAAACATTAGCTGTGTGAACATAGCTCGTGCTCACCCAATGCTTATCTGAACGAGACTGGTGTAGGAATACTGTAATAATTTAAAACATCACTTGTGATATGGAGCATAAAACTGTAATGAGGAAAGAAAATTGTTGCAATTATTAGCATGTGCGCTACACCACTGCAGACTTCATGCATGATTGAAAAAACTTTGCTTAATAGAACACTTGTTCTCAAAGAGATCAGTGTACACTGGTTAGGGAAGGAAAATAAACAGAACAATAGACAGATAATCCAGGTGTCTGGTGATAATATGCAGCAATGCTGTTAATTTTTATTGACGATCTCAATCCAAGCCCCATGCATCAAACTCAGACTTAACAGAATTTATCCTCCCATTCCGTTAATGTCTAATAATAAGACAGTCATTTCCCAGTGAAAAGCCAGCAAGATTCTTTCCTTTTTTACATCAACATGATTTTGTTTGAATGAAAAATAAGCATAGCAGAAGATCAAAGCTCCTAAAGTATACAAGGCATTGCAAAAGCAGGTGCCCAATAATTTAGAAGTGAATTTCAGGCAAATGACTAATTTTCCTTAAATGAATGCAACTTGCAACAAAACAATGGAACATTCCATTCAAAAATACAAAGGTTTCCAATCTAACACCCTTTGAAGCAGCAAGCGTGATACATACCAAGGACTAGCTTCATTGTGGGCTGTTACGAACTGATAGTACTACGATTAAAAAATAAGACACAAGGTGCTTTGCAAATGTGCTACACTGCAAGAGCTAAAAAATGTTATTACTCACAATACACAGCAACCTTCTGAGTAAAGACAAACCAACTAATTGCCTTTACTCACAAACAGTCAAAAATAAGCAAATACAATTGTTCCTTAAACCTTTAAAAGCACAATTTTCCCAACCAATAAACTTTCAAACAGTGTAAATCAGAATTGTTGCATGTACTACCCCTGCAAGTAGCGTAACATACAATGTGTAAAAACAGAATACAGAAATATCACAAAACATAGCATTAAAAAACAGAAACTTTTGAGGCTTGAATAGCATACTTTACCAAATGCACCAAACCACAGCATAGCATAGAAATGCTAATCCTAAGCTAAACAGCCCAAACCTGCCACTTCCAATTAGGGTCTCCACACATAAATCCTGACCCTCAACATGAATTCACAAAACAGCTAGAGAATGTGAAATTGTATCTGATGCTTAGAATTGTCGAGGGGCTGCATGAAAGTTCCATGATCGCGCAGACCTCAGAGCTGGCTGCAATTATCACGGCAGGGGTGAGAGGTACTTTAAGAGGGCCGTCAGATCGTAGGACAATAAGCTCGACTCCAATGGTCGCGGTTCGGTTCCCTGCTGATCCACTATCAGAGAGATTGTATTTCACATTCAGAGATTAATCAATCATTTAGAAGGATTCGATCTCCTGTAGCCACTGAATTCTGTCTGCACGTGCATGAGCTGTGCAAAACAGAAACATTTCATTATTGCTAAAAAGTGCTTGTCAAAAAGGAAGAAGAAAATAGAGACTGAACTGAGGAGGTTTAAAGGTGAGCAAACTGTGTTAGGGAAAGGGTGTGGACTGTGGAATGCCTTTAACAGTCATTGACTGGAGGTACAGTATCAATTTAAAGAAGCTGTTACTATGTGGAGGATGCAAAGCCCTTAGACACAGAAAACATGAATGCGGAATAAAACACTATACTATCATCTAACAAAATATGACAGCTTTAATTGAGCTAAGCTACATAAAAAGGTATCGCATTGGAAACATTCTATCAAAACAGACAAACATGGGTGAAGGATGTGGGTTTTGTACACAAGCTTACACAAAGAGCTCACAAAATCAAAAAACAAACATAGGAGCCAAAACCCAATATAAAATCACAACCACTCTCATTCTCTTGCCTTCTCCATCTACGTGCAGCCAGCAAGCAGATGGGTTAGAGTCGTCTAAAAATGCAAGGTCGCCATAGCAACCACCCGCACGACTTGTTCTCTTTTCAGTGAAAAGAAATAGAGAATGGGCAATAGTGCTTTTTCACCTTCCATCTGTCTGGCTTACTGCCTCCATTCTCTGTGCACTACCCTCAGTGAAGTGAATTCCTAGAGAAGAAGGGAGGGTCATAACTTAGAAAGGTATTTCACAAAGCAATCCACCATCTGCTGACCACTGCCAGGCTGACAGATAAAGAAGGAGAGTCTGTAAGGTCAGAACACAAGACCAAAACAAGATGACACATCTGCGTACAGAAATATCTCCACTACAGAGGCACTGCTTGACCAAGATCACAAATTCCAGGGCAAAGTCTACCCAACAAACGCCATCATGCCTGTTTTCTAGTGTTCTGTGTCATTTTAACCTTAAAATCTAAGAACACAGGAACACAGAGACATTTTATGCACATAGGAAAAGTCCTTGATACACACTCACTATATTCAAACAAAGTCTGGTTCTGACAGCAGCAGGTCATTGGAATTACAGTTGGTATGACAGTGGTTTGGGTGGCCACAGGGTTAGGCCCAGTGTGGCCTTGACTACTCCTCATTTAATGCAGTGATGTAGAGGAGAAATTAAAGTAAAGGGGGAGAAAGAAATCACCACATCTGTGGGTGACCCGAGTTTCCAGGTGTGGGCTCTAGAACATTCCATAAAATGAAAAGTGTGAAAGTTCAAATGTACAATAAATAGGTCTTCCTAGTTATCCAATACTTTAATTACAAATAATCTTATATGTGCATGACGTGTTTTTGTTAGAAAGCAAATCTATATTCCTGGATAACTACAAACCAGGCATCAAACTTCCTCTGACTGATTAGTGGAGTCAACACCAAAGCGTGACCATGGAGTGTGGAAAAAGTGAGCCTGCCTGCAGCTTGATGGGACTTGTGTGACCTCCAATTAACACTGTTTTGGTGTGGAGGAAGCCCCATTTTTTAACCTGCTTTACAACTGGGTGTTAAGAGGGATAGCCCAGCCTGGAGGAAAACAGATGTCATGTTCCTAAAAGCTCTGGTTTCTGCTGTTATTAGCTAGTTGACTGAACAAAATTTAGCAAGATACATATGATAGATACATCTGGATGGCAAAAGAAGACAGACCTGTCATGCAAACAAACTAAATTATGTATCCTTTTAGTATTGTATAAACAAACCTACATCTGACCTGACTTCCTGGGGTTCCTGGGTGAGGAACGTTACAGAATTAGGCCCGTAACATGTTTAAGTTGTAATTTATCATACAGTATAACATGAATGAATGACGATGTTGAAATAGAACGCAACTATGACTGGTACTATGTACTGTAACTCATATTTTGAGGCCAATTAAAGCTTAAAAGTGCTTACTTATCGCCTTTAAGATCATATAAACAATGTTACTGTTACAATATTATTACGCACCAAAACAAAAAATACGTTAACAGTTAAAGGAAGACTAACAGCAATGAAACCTTTATAAACTTTTCAGCCTTCAGTTCTTATCCATAAATGGGTTAATTAACAGCGTTTACAACGGCGTAATTTAAGTTGCATGATCATGATTATAACAGCAGCCGTCGGTTCCAGTGTAAACACTGTAGCAATTCACGGGAAAGCTGCATATTTTGAAAGTTATTTTCACAGTGTTTCCACTACGCCGCCTGCGTGCACTGATCTGTCGTATTTAATGCCACTCGACACCTCTGTTCACCTTATTCACAATAACACATCTCTGATCGTGCAGAATATACTATCACGTACACCTACCTGAACAATATATGAAAGAACGCGAAAATCGCCGGGCTTGTATTACAGACGCCTGTTTTTCCTCTACAGTTCCGCTACGAGCTCAATCCAGCATGGATGTTCCAGCAGGAATTTTCCCACCGAAGGCAAGGAGTATGGGCAGAGGATGGAAGGGGAGGGAGAACAGAACAAAGGCGGTGCTTTCACCGTCACTAAACTTCCAGGCTGAAGGATAACAAAATAACACTCTTGTTGGGTTTATTTAGCTTCAGCGCCACAAACGTGATCATGAGTTCCAAAGCTGTAGGTTGGTTTTGATTGATTGTGGCAAGTGTAAATTATCCACAAACAAACTATACAGGCAGAAGATAAAGTCCTGCATAAATAGACTGCATGTCTCTTTATCATATCATCAGTGTAATTAGTGGCAAAGAGCCTGACAATGAAGTGAAAGAATGAAAAGAACAAAATTGTATTTGTTGTATAAAGTATTGGATTTCAGGTCAATAAGAGCAAGTATTTCTCACCTCACATTGATGTATATTCTCAAAACATCCGCTTTTGGATGCTTTATGGGCACCTACTGGGTAACAATATGTTATACATTGACAAATGTGGCTGTAGGGATTACTGAGACAGAAGGAGAAAATGAGAAAAACTGCCTGCCAGTGAATTCCAAGTCCTCAAGGGGGAGACATATCCACAGCCTTTAAAATATTATAGCCCCAGTTTAAATCTGCCAATTCTAAACATAATAAAAGCAGGCTCAAATAAACCCAATTAAAGAGAGTGACGAGAGATAAAGAAATATTTAGATTTTGGAATTATTTGCAACAATGCAACGTTTTTCAACAAAAGTGAAAACAAACTATTTTTTTTGGTAGGAGTCCATTATTATTTTGTGTTATATGTATTAGAGGGGGAAGGGGGAATTAGGTCAGCACGTTCCTCTTATGAATGCTAAGTTGTGTTAGAAACACTTTTCTCAACCCTGTAGGTTATAGATTTACCAGAAGTTCCTTCAGGGATCACAAGATGTTTTCTTCCTTTAAATGGTTCATCAGAACACACCCATCCTTTACACAACACTGACCACCTCCCATTTCTGGAAATAAATGACTTTATTTTTCCCTATTTGCTACTAAAATACAAAACAGGGAGACATAAGAAATATCAGACAGAAGTATATTACACCTGTACTGCACCCAACAACTGTCACAAAATACGCAAGTTTCACACACTCCTCTTTTCTTCCAGATATGATTAATGTTACATTATATTTCAGAACATAAGAACAAATGCCACAGCCAGGAAAATTTAATTATGACTTAACTTAACCATGACAGAATGACCACAGAAGGAAAGTAAACAACAAAGCCGCCCAGTTTCCATTGCTTTGAAAATATTTCTAATTGTGTACCTATCCAAGAAGCCACATAAAGAAACAGATCAGTGAACATCTTTCAGAGCGAGGTATTTTCCAGTGGCTTGTAACCACTTTGCATCCCTGAGTTTGCATGTAACTGTTCATATACGACCTTCCTAGAAGACCATTTCATAACAAAGACAGAGAGAATAATTAAATGAGTTCACATGTAAGAAACTAAGAGGAGCTAAAGAATAGTAGATAAATAAGAGGGTGTTGGTTGGTAGATGTCTGATAAGAGCTATTTTTACAGTGATGGTGTGGTTAGGGTATTTTGACCTTTGTTAAAAAAAACCCAAGTCTTAAAAGTATCATGAGTGAATTTGTAACCTCAACACCAAAATAAGTAGCAGTAGGCTAACTAACTAAGGCTTACTTGTGCAGAAAAGTATATCTTCTGTATATCTGGCTTGTATGTACATCTGTATGTATATGGCAGTTTAATTTGGTGAGAAATAGGTGAAAATAAATTCAGAGAAACATAAAAAAAACACAAACATGAACCTAACTAAAACCTTTTGCATTTCAAAACAAAAACAAAATGAAAGGAAAAATCCTCTGTAACCTTTTCGGATGTTGTTAGTTATAACAAACTACATGTTGCTGACTCAGAGTTGGTCTATTGAGGTTAGGAAAGGATGTGGTGTGCAGAACAAGCATATTAAAGCATATTATTCTCACCAAAATAAATGCAAATTTTTATTGAGTTCTTCATTAAAAGCATTTTTATGAATGTTATGAAGATAAATTGCATACATAATTTGGTACAAGTATCTTACAGAGTCTGTTCTTCACCTACCTGAGGCCATAACTCGTGATTTAGCCAGCAGGAGGCAGTACAAACCACATTACTTAGTTTTCTTCACTCATAACACAACTGAAATCTAGGTATTTACAGTCCAGTTAACATATTATATTCCACTCTACACCCACCATTGTTTTTACTGAGTATTCACCTTACAAATTCAAATGGAACTTTTAAACCAAAGGAAGCTTTTCTAATAAGTATAGATGAATGGTACTTGTTTATATGTAACAGAAAATGTAATTGTACATTTATTACAGCGATCTTTAGGGTCAGATTAGGAGATGCTCAGGGTTAAAATATTGTGTCATACAATAGGTGAGGCATGTGACTGAATGTAATACAATTTTCAGTTCAATTTATTTTTATTGCACTTTTCACTTTGTGACAATTCATTTTGTTCCAAAGCTGCCTAAAATCGACTGGTCTATAATTGTTATTCAGGATATTATGTCGCTCTCTCTTTATTTTTTTTTCTGGTCAAAGAAAGTTGATTGGAATGTTTTTCTTTGAAATATTTACAAAATGATCATTTTGACCAGTTGGGGTAGAACTAGACATTTGATAGTAACATAATCTTTAAAGCTGTAGGACACTTAACCCAGGCTATATTTTAAGACCTTAACAAATATGATTCCAAGTCTTGTTCTGTTACAGCTTTTGCCAATGTAGATTTTCTGATATGTGTGCAATAAATAAGCTATTAGTATTCATGTTTTTGATTAAATTGTCTTGTGTTTTAATATTCACTCGTAGTAAAATGAGATTAAGACAACATAAGCAATATTTCACTCCAAGCTATTAATAAACCAAAAAATTCCACTGAATGAATTTTAATAATGCTGGTGTAATGAAGCGTCAGAAGCGTTAGGATCCATTCACAGTATTTAATAGAATAAACAAACAGGCAATGGTCAGAACACAGCGAACAGGTATAGTGGAGGCAAAACAGAGAGTAATCGTTAAACAGGCAAGGGTCGAAACAGGCAGCAAACAATCACAAAACAGGTAAAGCGATCCAAAAATAGGGCAGGCAGCAAACAGTCGAAAAACGGGAACAGTCCAAGATCATACACAAAACCAGAAACCAGAATACAACAAGGAAAAACGGTCAGAAATGATGCACTAGGCAAATCAAGACTTCACACAGTATTGCATGAGAGTCCAGTTTTTATAGGGTGTGGTTGATGGGAATCAGGTGGAAAACAGGAAGTGACCAGACCCAGGTACACAGAATTCTGGGAGTTGTAGTTTGATGATATCCGGATTAGTATTCTGGGGACGGTTCCCTCTGGTGTCACGGTGGAGGCAGTACTGGAGCCTCCCGCATAACAGCTGGGGTGAGGTGATCCATCTGTTTATTAGTCAGTGGAAAATCCAAACGGCCAACTCTGTCAGCTGACTGATAAACTAACTGACAGCTAACTGTAGACCATAATGTTGCAGCAACATTTGTAGCTGAGCAGACACCACAATGACACAAAAGAAACACAAAAGAGAGACAAAAGAAACCAAAAGCTAGCAAAAGTTAAAACTGAAGCAGAAATGGAATAAAATCCCGGAGAGAAACGTGTGTTTGTGCTCTGTACACTCTTATTTGACGTTAAGTATGTTTATTAAGCCATTTGAATTACAAGGATAGTTGGGGTTTCATCATAATGTCGCAATTGTCAGGTTTGTCTCTACATTGCGAGAACAATTTTGTTAAAACCAGCACACAGTACATACAATTTTACACACAGAAAATGAAAAATTAAAGAAGTTATTGTGTATATATGCAAAAGACATGGAGCCACCTCACATTCAGGACAAGAACAACTTTATGCCTTGTCCCAACATATCCAAGCAGTTTTCATTCTCCAGTTAAATAAGCATATTTGGAAAGAGCCTGTTTTCAATTCTGTTTCTGTTTATCTACAAGTGGCTAAAACTCTGTTATGCTGGTAGCCTCAATCTCTCTTTATAAGCATCAATATAGGGTGTCACGGGTGAGGAATCACACGACAAGATAGGCGGTGCAAAAAACCCCGGAGGGTGGATTTATTGTGCAAAGGGGTGTGTGAGATGCGTGGGGGAGGCAGCCGGGCTGGCTGCCGGTGCAGGTGCGGCGGGTGCGGCTCGTGCTCGGGGTTGCGTCCCTCCTGGCGACGCGAGTGTGCGGTGGCTCGTGCTCTCTGTGGCTTCCGGCCACTCGCTGCTCCCGGCGGTCGCGGGGGACACGCAACGTCACTCCGGCTGGCGGCAC
>JAZGTI010006019.1:0-24210 GCA_036877585.1 Botia kubotai | reverse complement strand
TAATGTTGTTTATTAAACAAGATTTTATTTCATAAGCGTATTCAAGGAGCCAGTGCAAATAAGTCATATATAATGAGTCTATTTCCTTTGCCTCGGGGTAGCACACAGAGTCTGTGTGTAGTTCAGCTCCTCACCAGCAGGGGCACTGCATATGTTACACTTGAAAATAATATTTCCTTGTAAGTATATGTAGATAAATAAGATTAGAAGTAGTTTAATGCTTTGGAAAAACACATTTTGTGGTGAAGTCCTGAAGATATGTATCTATGTGTAGATGCAATAATGATGTTTTATGTATTTAAAGGCGCTTATCAAGTCTTAAGGAAATATTTCTTGCGCAGGAATGAGTTTGTTATTCATCCCAGCTGTGCAATAGAATTCATAAATGTCAAGCCTGTGCAATATTCTTTGCACTCACCAGCTCCCATGTCCTAATGTCCAAGTTCTTTCACTCTGGCAGTATATGTATATGTTTTACATTATTAATCTCTGAGTGTGGGGGTGGGGGCCGTCATATACAGCACAGTCTTAATCGATGCAGTGTTATTGTACAGCAAAGGAGAGTTTGCCCATGAAGAGCTTTTGCTGGTTTCCCCATGTCAGATGGACTATTAATATGAAATACAAGCCGGTTGAAGTGATTAATATTTTAACCCGCAGTGATGCTCAGGGGGTAGAGAGACAGGAACATGGCTAATGTTCTGCAGACAATCACAAACCTTTGCTGTAAGTGAGAAAACGACCAAACTACGATTCCTGCTGTGACTTTGTGAGGTGTTGTTTTGCATGCATAAGAATTATTTAGAAAACTCACTATTACACATTATTTATTTTGGTGCCGATATAATGACATTATTTAATAAATAAATAGCTAAACATATTCTGTATATAATAAACATTACCCATTCCAAAGCATGTACAGTAAGGCATGTTTCGCAGTAAAGATGCACAGGTATTTGAAGAGACCTCTAAAAAACATTCAGAAAATGTGAGGGGAAATTATGAATGTGTTAAAAGTCATGTAATATCATTAATGTGAGGCATAATTCATATAGAACAATCAAGAAGTCCAGCCTGTGTCTATTTAAATGCAGGTGGGCATGTTGCACCATGTTGAAAGTGTTTGGAGGGGGAATGTTCCAGTGATGAGCAGATTAAGGGAATGACCACAGGGTAAATAAAGGGGCGGAACCTGATTAGCCACTTGATTTGAGTGACATGCAGGTCCAGGTCTGGGTCAATACAGCGAATCTCTCAAAGGATGAGACAAGGGTGCCTTTACCACCCAGGGCTTTTTTCCATTAAATGAGATTCTATTAATTTTCAAAAATGCCATTAAATGTGACTAGGGGTGCAAATATAAAATCACCTTGCTGAAGGATTTAGTCCTCTTTCATTTAATTTATTAGATTAGACAGAGGAACTGTGATGGAGGTGCAAACCATTGCCCCTTAATGTCCACACATGTATTTGTGGGATTTAACAAAATATGCATCTGTGTGCAAAAGTTTCACTGATACAAACTATATTTCTTTGTTCATTTAAATGTCTGTATGTAGTCTACAATACATTGAAAGAACTGTCAAAGTGTTTCTGGACATGTGCAAAAACATGTATAGAAGGATATATACGTGTTTGCATGCGTATGCTCCTGTATGTGCATTTGCTTGTATATACTTTGTGGATATACGCATTTCACCGCTTATATTCGCAAATCTCCATAGATGCAGGTGTGCATGTTTGAATGCATTTAAACTCTTTTACGCAGTCTCTGTAGTACTGTATGTAAACATTTATTTTCCTGCATATGGTTTAATCTCCCTGTATGCATGTATATGATTATGATAATGTTTATCCACATATAAGCATGGCAGTCATAGCATAAGCACGATAAATCCACAATGTTGTCTTACTCATCCTCCGACCCAATTTAAATTCATGGCTGGGGCCAGGGCAGGTCAGAGTTGAGTTGGGGAGAGCTGTCGTGTGTGTATTCTTGCACAGATGGAGTAAGTGTGTATGTGAGTGCGTATCTGTGTTGGTAAAAATGGGGACTGAAACTTGATAGCATGAGCTGAATCACATTCAATCTGTGTACAAAATTGATGGCGATGAAAATTGGAGAAGAGGGACACAAAAAAACACTTGTTTGCAGATTAATGTTCTGAATGGCAGTCTGTGAGGCTGCCCTTTATGGATGGCTTCACATGTGGGCCTCCAGACTGAGTCTGAGGATTACCTGCAACTCACTTTTGTTACACACTGCACACACATGCGCGCGCGTGCACCCACACATGCGCACACACATGGGCTCAGATAGCTTCCAGATTAAACTGTATTATTTCCATAACATTAGAAAACAGCTTGTTGTTACTACACTGTTTTGACATTTAAAAATAACTGTAAAACAATTACGAACAACTCTGATATAAAGGATTAACTGACTGTTTGTATACGATCAGTATACAATAAATTACTTTTTACTGTTAAGTCTTTATGTGAGAATGTTGGGAATAATATATTTCTAAAATACAGATGTCCCAAATAGAGCAGTGGACCTGCCAGAATTTGTACATACACGCAAAAAATGGGTATTAGGACAATAGATTTATTCTATTTATTGCACTATTTATGCAATGAATTTATCTGAAGGATTCATACAAATGTCTGTTGACTAACAGCAATAAATAATGCCATAAATATTCAATATTTTTAATCTAGTTTAATATATCCCCGTTTTATGCAAATTATGAGTCATTAGCATAATCACATTTGACTACATCCTTATAAACCAAGTGAAAGATTACAGCGCATTTTTAAATACATGTATTTTAAAGAAACATATTCAAATGGTAATGTAAACCAAGTGTGGACTGTGAAGGAATTAGTGCACAGTGAGTTTGGGCATTAGTAGCTATAAATCACGAATTCTAGGTCAGAACGTCCACAAGAAAAGTTTCCAAATGCCTGTATGTGTCATCAGATTTAGGAGATGGGTTTTAAAGAACTTACCTAATAATTATTACTTAATTTTTTACTTAAAATTCTTTACTGGATAAAAAGTACTAAGTGAAAAAAGGTAAAGAGACAGGGGGAAAAGCAGAGAGATAGGGACATTATCCACCAGCACTTAGGTTGACATGGGGCTTGTTAAAGCCTCAGTCAGATATCAGGCTTGATAAAGATGCCAGAAAAGACCATTATGTAGCCACAAGAGACTCTATCCCTCTGCCCTTCCCTTATTTCACTTGTTCCTCTCTCTCTCCCTCTTTCCAACCATGAACTTGTCAGGAGTTCAGTGGCTGAGGGGCCCCTTGGATGCTAGAGAGGTCCCCTCAGAATTGCCCCAAATATCATCGAACCGGCTTTATGACAGGCTTTATTTCACTACATTGGCCATCTCTCTCCCTGCTCTCTCACTCACTCACACATACACACGTAAACAACGAACCAAGCTTTATCTCTAGCCACAACACAACACTAACTACCGAAGAACTGCTAACACGCTATCAGTCCGCCCCCAAAAGCCTGGATGGCTTCCCTCTCAAATAAGATCATTATTGCACTAGTAATCCCATTAAATAGATCATTTTGCAAATATCTAAATCCAATTAATAATGTGCTTTCAAAGGAGGTGAGGAAAAACAGTATGCTGTAGAGAGTTGACACGCTGTGACTCACAGGCCTTTGTTTCTGCCTTAGCGTTAGCACTGCACGTAAAGCTGGAAAAGAGCAAACTTAAGCCTGAAGCGTCATGTTGGGGAAAACAGGATGATGAAAGCTACACTCATTACAGGAAAATAAGACATTCACTTTCCACAAGCTTTTTAATTAATGCGTCAGATTCCAAAAAAGGCCTTTCCTCAGAATCCATGGTGCTTTAGAGAAGCAGAGCTTTTTTTGATATCCATGAACCTTTGAATTCATGAGTCAAGCAGCACTCTGGTTAAGTGAATTTTGTAATTAAATAAGTGAGCATGTAATTAAATAAGTGAGCGTCTGTTTTGTGGTTTTTGAATATATATATACCAGAGATTCTTTTGTTCTGCTTTTTGTTTCAGAAAAACAGTCATTATACAAGACAATTAAATGACTAGTCTGTGTTTCACCCACTGGTGACAGCAAATAATCAGTCAGAAGACAGTCCAGAAAAACAGTCCAGAAGAACAGAACCGTGAAATACTGCACATACAGTACTCACTTCTCATGCAACATATTTCCAATGCTGTGACATAAGCGATTTTTGAACAATGTTTACATTCATTAAATAACACATAAATTTAATATATGCATCTGTATTGTCAGATGTAAACTATCCAAATTTAAATACATTTCATATTATATTATTAAGAATTATTAATTGCACTGTAGGTTTGGAACAAAAAAACAGCTAAGTGTTTGATTTTCAGAATTTTGGGTAAACTCTCCTCTTAAGGTGCATGTACCTTATTTCTGGTCCACGCTCTGTTCTAGGCACAATAATTTAATATTTTTTTAACCATAATTTTATTTTAAAAGATAAAAAGAAGGGCTTCTCGAGTATAAAGAGCTCTGATTTCTTGTGGCTAAGCATGCAGATTGCCCCCCTCTTGTTTGTTTTGATCGGTTAATGAGTGTGCCATTTAGATCTTTATCACAGCCTTACTGTGCCTGAAGAGGTGTGCGTTACTTTTGAGAAATTTATCCACAAATACTCAGGCTGTTTATTTCATGGTTTTTGCTATCTCTTAGTTAACAAATATAGTTAACAGAACATTGTTATGGTTAAATTGAACGAGAGAGGGGCATTTGGGGGTAGTTATGACATATCTCTGTGATTGATTGTCCTTATTTACCTTTATTTGCCCTAAACCTAATTTGGAAACAAAGTAAGACTGAAATCTGTACAGAGAAGCAAAATCATCACTTATAACTGAGAGTTTAAGGGTTCGAAGATCGTGATCAAATTTAGTCTAAAACGCAGGTTACTCTATATTTAAATTCTTATTTACAAAACATATGGTATACAAGCAATATTGCACCAACAAGCGTGCTGTTGTACTAAATACCAGCACGGCCGTGGTTCCCTGCATTAACTATGACATATTTCAGTTGTACTGACATTGAACGCAACAGCATGATTAACATTAAACGCAAAAGCATGATTGGGATATTGCTTTAATATACAGAGAGAGAGAAATATTCTGGAATAGAAGCCGAGTCTGAGCAGAGGTCAAACTCTGGAGGTTAATACCTGCTGTTGAACACAGTGCAGAGCTTGCGCTGAGCTCATCTCACTAATGAAACAGAAACACATCCTTTCCTCAACCCAAACGCCAATCGCTGCCAGCTAAAAAAGCAGCCCATTCATGCCTCCTGGCAGTCTGTGTTTAAGTATATGTGTGTGTGAGTGTATATGTGTGTATAAGGGGAATGTTACCTGCCATGCTGCAGTTTGATTAATGAAGAGAACAATAGTGCTCTTGTGGACGGCTCAGTCGGCCCCACTTGGTTCTGGTCCAGTGAATCAGATGGTGCTCCATATACAGACCTTAAACTCATCCACGTCTATGCATCTGTCCATCTGTCTACCTATCTGCTTTCTCCCTTTTCATCTCTTGCTCATCCCCGTCTCTCCACTTATTCAATTTAGACCCCCTTTCCTGCTCTTTCAGGATATACAGTGTATCATGTGGTGTGTGAGTGCTGATAAGCATTTGAAACCAATGCAGAGTTTTACTTCTAATGGACATTCTGTCTGAATGTGGCACATACCAGCATAACAGCCAGCATAACAGTCTCTGCAGGACATTTTATACATTTAGCCCATTTATATTAATCAGCAAGTGTACATCTTTTTAGCTAAGATTAAAAGAATTGTTTATCCTAAAATGAAAATTCAGTCTTTATTAACTCAACCTTTACTTTACTCTTTACATTCTGTGAAGCACAAAATCAATTGAAAAGATCTGACAGAATAATGACAGAATTATCATTTTTAGGTGAACTGTCTCTTTAAGGACAGGATACTGTATATTCCAGAACATGCCATTTCTGTTCTGCATCGTGCTCTGCGTTGTTTTGACTTATATTTTGCTAGAGGGAACATGATGCATATTTCTGTGCCACATGTTTTGTTCTTATACCATACAAGTGCATGTTTGTCGTTGCTCTTTCAGTTTGTCATTTGACAGCCAGCAATTACTTCATTCGGAGGAGGTTATAGAATCTCCATTTTTACACTCTGACAGCTTAATTCTTGCCACGTCAAATCTGATGCCTCACAATTAATTACTCATATTTTCCCACACTCAGTCAGAGAGCCCCTCCTTCTATCTGTTGCCTAATTGTATCAAAACACCCCCTCAAATCGAGCCACCTGCGAGTAGTTTACAAGGCCGACTCTTGTGCTCATTTTACTTGCAAATCAAGAACATTTTGGAGAAAAACACAAGTGGAGTGATTGAGGGTCAGTGATATTCCAGCCAGCTCAGTCTTGATGGCTCATCACGCAACTATGTGACACTTGCAAAACATTGGAGACTTTCCACCTTGTTTGCACTGTGGAAACGGAGCGCGAGAGACCCTAATGAGGACATATGGCCGAAAACGGCTGCGTTGGTCTGCGAAATGGCACTGTGGGCCTGTTTTGAGAAGTGCTGCGCGATTATCAGCCATGTTCTCATGTTTATAAAATAAACCTTGGCATGTTTGCAAGCACGCCGCTAAGAGGGGATTGTGAGACCCTGGGGTTGTTGGCCGTGACTGGGATCTGAACGGTCATTCTTTATGTCAACACCACAATCATTTAGAAAGGCTGAAAAATAAATGAATCGTCGTGAAGCTCCGTTGGCTCTCTGGATAATTACAGTGTCAGAGGAAGAAGCTAAAAGCTCGGTGCTTGAAGAGCAGACTCACATTCTGTAATATTTCATTGCCAAATTAGAAATTCATTCAGGACGATTTGTCATCACTATTTATCATTATACTGTAGTTCAGGTGACCTTATGACCTGTGGGATTAAGATAGGATTTCTATTCCATATTTTCTATTTGCTTAAATGGTGTCAAATCAGTATATAATTGTAATACACACTGCCACACAAAGTGAAAGAAGGAGGGAAAAAAATGTCTTGCTCTTTCAAAGATCACGAGAATCAAGGCTTTATGTATCAACTGTATCTCAGATCTCCTAAAATTCCCTGAAAAGATTAAAAAAGAAATAAGATGACAGATAGTCATAGTATCAAAGTATCAAAGATAGTTGACAGAGTACAGTAAGAGTATATACCTATAAAATTAATGTGGCATGTGGCTAACATAGTTCAGATAATTTGGTCTTGGAACAATTTGATGACAAATGTTTTAGCTAAAATTAAAGTCTGATTGCCATTTTTGTATTTTAGCACATCTGAGTATGCGTGAGATTACGATTTTAAAAAAAAGAACGATTCGAGAAACAAGAGACTTTATCAAAAGTCTCCCTAAATTGCTGTTAGGGAGAAACAACCGAGATGTTAATGAGATCTCATTTGTGATTTTTCCTTCTCTAGATAATTCATTTTGTAAACACCACTGTCATCCTCACTGGTAGCAGTTTTGTGATGGTGTAAATGATTGTTTATCTCAGATTAATTTGATTAAAGAGCTTTTAAGTCTTTTCTGTGGAGCCTTTTCTTTGCGATCAGTGGAAAGCAGCAGTACATCTTTCTACTCAGCTATTTTCTGTAGATTAGAGTCTGTAATTAATTGAGCAATTGGCTAATTGTCATGTTTCTTAATGAGGAACCACTGAAAGACAGTTGCCTCTGTTTGCAGTTACACACAGTGTTTCATGACAGAGTCACGTAGAAAAAAACGAAGTACATTCAATTTTCATTCATGGCACTCCGGAAGGCTAAAGAATATCCAAACATAAAAAATCCCCAAGAATTATTCTATTGAGGTTCAATAAAGAGAAGAATAGAAATAAAATATGCCAGTATGGCCGGGAAAATCATATAACCTGTTGTTAGCGGCTAGCAGAGAGGATTACAGTGAAATTACACTAAGTACCTTGACACTTCTAATGCAGGCAGAGAAATTAGAGCATTCACATGAAACTGACTGTTAAGGGTTTATGAAGATTTCAGACGAAGTGAGATGTAGGAAAAGTGACGTTCACACTGAGAGAAGCTGGTTTGATGTTAAGGCACCTGTAAAACTGAGGTGGCATGCGTTAGAGGGACTAGATCCTTCCATCATGATCTATCAGAACTTGATAATGTTACAAAACATTCTCACATTATTATGTCTTACTTTCCTGTAGCTCAGTGGTTAGAGCATGGTGATAACAACGCCAAGGTCGTGGGTTCGATCCCAGGGATTGCACATACTCAGAATCAATGTATAGTATAATGCAATGTAAGTCGCTTTGGATTAAAGCGTCTGCCAAATGCGTAAATGTAAATGTTTTACTATATTTCAGTTAAGCACTGTTCTCTGTCCCATTGAAAAAGATTACACTGCTTTGGATTGTGACAAAGAGCATGTTGCTCTCAAAAATCCTTAAAATGAATTACATACACATAAAGAAAAAATTATTTTAGGAATGAAAATGTTTTTGTATAATCAGTGCACAGAGAAGCCAGTAAGTACTTGAGTAAATGTTGAGACCACGGTTCAAATCAAACAATCGCTTCCATGCCAACACAGTATTATTTTAAAGACAACCTCAGAGATTTCATAAATATTTTGCTTAAAATTATGTGTCGCTCAGTGTGTTTTCTAAACTATGTTGCATCAGGGAAATATGTATAGTGAACAAAATACAAAATAAATCTTGAACAGAACAAACCTTTACAGCTTTATGGCTGTACAGCACTGAGGCAATAGGTTGGAACACTGCTAAAAACAGGTTGATTTCACATCCTTCAGCCTTAAAGACAGTGTAGAAATGGTTGTCATTTCCTACATTCTCTCTCTCTGGCCTTATGGTACATCTGAATGTGCTCTCTGTGAGCATTGACCTGAGAAAACTAGCAGGCCAGACACCCAAAAGACATTTCCAGACTGACTTGTCAAAGCAGCTCTAACAGACACTCGTGGTGAGCTACTGGCACACTCACTTGTCACTTTGCTTTTTGCCAGCTCATTAGAGGCTCAATGACAGACATCTTGTATGCTCACACACCAAACATCACCAGCATTACCTTGATTAATGTTAGCTTCCATATTGATACTCTAACTTATCCCCTTTTGTTTATATGTTTTCATCTCATCCACCTCATGGCCATAAACTGTGCAACTTCTTGCATTACAGCAAAAATACTGTTTCAGAAATGTGTATTGAGGTATGCAAAATACCTTCCATGTTTATGTCTCCATTTTGATTTGTTTCCTGTGCTGAGCAGACTGTCAATCAAGAAAGTAACAGAAGCAGAGTAGAGTAATCAAAATCTGTTGTCAAGAGAAAGGGGAGGAGAGTATTGAATAGGTGATTTCATCCAGCCAATCAGAGAAGCATGATTTGCACAAGGTTTTGAAATCAAAGCAATAATGACATTTCAAACTAAATAACTAATTTCTTAAGCATACTCAATTTTAAGAGTATCTGGCAACATCAGAAAAACATTACAACAAGAACACTAATGTAAAATGACTGAAAATACAGTACATCAACAATTCCTCGCAAGGTTTAATATGAAGTAGGATACAGTGTTGTATTTTTATGTAGGTCATCTTACTATTTAATCATTTTCTATATAATTTCTGTCAGCAAATGTCTATTAACAAAAGAATTATAGAACAATAAAAAATTATAAAAAGCTTGGAGTAATTTTTTCAAAATCTTCTGTGACTTGTTGAAATCTCTTTGTACTTAGAGAGCTAAAAATTTGAAAAAAATGATGGTTAATATTTTCATCTTTGAGCATCTTTATAATGGAATTTTGTAAGCCACATTTAGCATGGAGCATATTTTAATGTGGTTCAAAATCCATCGACATCAATGCTTCACTGCGTGTTGATTATCTATAACAGCATATCAGAGTATAGACAAAATGAACAGCATTACTGTCTGTTCACACTAAACGTGTCAGCAAGGTGCAGGAACAATAAACATTTATGAGGAAAACAGAGAGAAAGTGAGACAGGGAGAGAAATAGGAAATAGAAAAAGGCAAGCTGCAACTTGCCCCACATTTACAAAGTGGATTATCATGCTTTAGGATGGTGATTTGAGTCTCTGAGAGTTGACACATCACAGATGTTTCTTTTGAAGAGACCTGTTAAGGCATGGCGGGGAGTCTCTCAGCCTCTCTGCTTCCATCGCCTCCCTCCGCCCAGATCACTGTTATTCTGGGCTGTGTTTAGATGTAAACACCATTACATTTTGTCAGTTTGTGATACTGTTTGTCTGCTTTGCAAAATTACAAGCTCCTACATGGAGGCTAGAAGAAAATGGTGAAAAAATACTGCCTCTGAAATACAGCCACCCCTCTGACACATTTGAATTTATGACTTGGTAATTCCCGTTGGTGTAATTTGGCTGGTACGGGGTCCAGCGGTGCTCCGGCTGGGCTTTTATGTTTCAGGAAAAGCATGCAGACAACTGACTGATTGACCGTATTACTCCATGTTTAGCAGCATATTTGAAAGTGAAAGTGCTCAAGAGAGCAACAGAGAAAGCTGCCTCCTGGTGGGCCTGAGGGATGGTCCTATCAGCTTAAACCAGAAAATCTGGTACTGCCAGATGGATAGACATGATGAAGACTGTCTAATGAGGCATTTCACAGATCAACATGTACACTCTGACACTTCATCTGTAACAAACATTTAGAAGTTTAATATGTCAAGCAGTTCAGTATATTTGAATTAGTGCATTTGTTGTTCATTTTATTCCATTTTTTTAAAAATCTCATAGATTAAAAAAACATGAAGGCACTAAGTGTAATGGCTGATCATGACAATTATAACATTTGCGTTTATTATTGAGTGAGATTTTGGAATTTACATTTGCTGTATGTGTTTGTGTTTATACATTCAGTAATAGGAATTATACATTCAGTTTTATACATTATACATTCAGGAATTATACATTCATTATACATTCAGTAATAGGAATCTGCTCAAGGTAGATGTGATGTAATGTACTACAATGTACTACATGTAATGTACTGATTTTTTTTGCATGTTTGTAGAAAGGGACAGAAAGTCTAGCCGAAACCTGCACCCACAATCATTTGCCACCTACTGTAATCTGTCTGATTATCAAGCAGATCTCATTGTAGCATGCAAATATTATTTTGTTAGGCAGTCTTTTGTATGAATGTTCTGTGTTTCTCTGTCTTGTATTGGCATTCCTAGCAATTTTTTAACCTTAGCTAAATTAGCTAAATAAATTATGAACTATGTTCTCACGGACAGCTTTAGCTCTGGTCCTTTCACCTCCTTTTCTTTTAATTGTCCTGTTCATGTGTCTGATTACCTCTTGTCCTGCACCTCAGGGTGTCATCTGGCCTTTGTTCACCTGATCCAGAACGCGTGGCACCAATCAAGCACACAACAGATAACACAACAGGGCCTGATGGCCCTGTCCTTATGCTGATAGGCTCATATGACACCTATCTGAGCGTAGGTTTCCTCCATAAACGAAGCGCTTTTCCAGATGAGCTTACCGTTCTCTTCAGTGCAAGGTGGAAGCCCCAGTGGAGCCTAACCTTGACATCTGGTTTATGTTAGGTCAGGTTCAGACAGAGCTTGGGCCAGAAGGAGGGGCCATCAATCACCTATGGCTGTCATTCTTAAAACAGCTCATCCGTGTGTTGAATTTCACTTGTTGAGCATCTTGTCACAGAAATTGCTTTGGGTGTTTCTCTCTGAAAGGGCGCGTGCTGGATGTAACCGATCCTTGTGCCATGACGCCCATTTATTTTTAACACGAGGTGTGGGTGGCCTACACCTGCGCATGTGTCCTCGGAGAGGCACAAACTGTCCGGTGGGCACGAACCGCTGCTGTCCGTCCTGTAATTGACCATAATTTACGATCAAACGCAGACGCTATCACATATCCTGTAAAACCACCCCCGCAGGCCTAAAAGTCAAGCAAAAGGGATCTGACGCAGTGTCATGTCCACTGGACACTAGTCAAAATAAAATGGTACCTCATAGTAAATGTGTTAAAGTTATTGTTCCAATTAGAACTGATGAGACGTATACCAATGCCAGAACATTTACGGCGTCGGTCATTGCTAATTCATGAAAAGTGAGCAAAAAAGATGCTCCTCATTTTTTTTTAGCCGAAATATAGAAGTGTGGGCCGGACACACTTGTTACTTGTTGTACTTGTTGATCATAAGTAGATCACATTTCTAATACAAAAGGGAAAACATTATGATGTAATGAATGTGACTAATGGCTTTTAGATGTCCTTCAAAAGGACAATGAATGCATTACCAGACTAAATGATCCACATAGTTCACTTCATTAAACATTACACCTTCCACTTTGTGTCTAATGCTGTAGAATCATTAACTTCAGTTGTACCAAGTAGAACATTTACAGCAACTCCTAAAAAATTTGGACACTTGAGACACACTTAAAAATGTACGAATGTTATTGAATTTTCTTATCGCATTAGATAAGGAAATTAGCCACACTGAGCGAACATTTCATTAAAAGAATGTTTGTTTAAACAAACAACGTTGTTGTTATAAAATAATAACATGCACTCATCCAAATGAAAAAAAATGCAGACACTTGCAGTGTCTACATACTTGGGATGTCAAATATTAGTGGAACATTATTGACCTTGGGAGCAGTCAGTTTAAATATAACTTAATGAATTAGTGAGTTATAATAGTTAAAAGGTCCATCATTTATTTCCAAATGACACTTGATTTGATTACGGTTAACAAATGAACTTAATGAATTAATAACCTGAAATATGAAGTGTATTTTATTTTGGCTTAAAAGTATTTATGAACTCTACATTGATGTCTTAATTTCTATTAAAAACAATATATATAAAAACCTCTTTGAATAGTTTAAGTCACTTTTTAGCATTAAGAGTGCAACAGAGACAGTATTAGAAAACACCCGCTGAGCAAGGCACATTGTGTAATTAAAGGAAAATCCTGTGCTGTGCTTTCAGTGGAGCCCTGTTTCTACAGGGAATTCTGTTAATCTACATCTCATTGCATGAGAACAAGCTCCTTTTTCATCCAAATTTCGCGGAGAGCGAGTACCTCCATGGAGAACTCAAGCCTTCTGAATGAAGAGCAATGATACTGCTCCTCGAATAGAGATGGTAAACAGTTTGAGTGCACTTGTTCATGTAGCGGCACACACACTTCCGTTACTCAAAAACAAATGAGGTGAGAAGCTTAACAAGCTACCTTGTTGCTAAAGAGGTTGTTTTATTTATTTGGGTGGGCATGAGAATTTCCTTCCCATTGATATTCCTGAAAGAAGAAGACATCCTTGGAGTTCTCTGAGCACTGCTAACAAAGCTGGAGATTGCCTAAAATTCCTCGGAGTGGGGAGGATAATTGCAAAGGCTAATGAATTTTCATATAATTAATGCATTGATGTGGACATTTGTAGCTCACTATAGTACTAACACTGAATTCAGGTTTTGATGCTTTGTAATGTAGCAATGGTATATCTAGGTTAACTAATATTAGTTTGAATTTTCCCAGCCTTAAATGTAAATAATATGAAAAGTGCTCATGTTGACCCACAGGCTTCATCCTTACTGTTATTCAGCCATGTTCTTTAAAGCAATCAAACACACGTCATGAAATACAGAAGATTTATTGAAAGAGGCTGTACCATTGTTTTTATATGGTAGCCACAAAGACAATACACTCAGCTCTCTTGTACACTCATTCATGCCACATGCCAAGAATACAAAGACAGACCTGTTACTTTTGGATTTGTCATTGATAACTACAGCTACACAACATGTTGAATGGAACTGACCTACAGGTCAGGTCTTGTCAACAAAATCAATCTTTGTGATAACTATTTTCTTCTGTGGGTAAAATTCTATATTCTAAGTTGTGTCATTTACACACTATTGGAAATTCAAGTTTTAGAGGAAAAAGGTATTGTAAAGAAAGTGTAAGCTAGGGTTAAGTATAAAAGTAGCAATGGAAAGATGATACAGAATACTTGAAGCTGGTACAAAGGTATAAGATATAATTGCAGCACCAGGATTAATACATACAAAGTCTGTCTTGTTTACTCTGCGTTTAATTTAGTTACTTTTTATTTATTTGTGTTGCCATGTGTCTGTTATTGATCATGCCTGTAAGAAGTCAATCCAATTGAATTACCTAGAGATATCAGATAAGTAGCAGCAATAGAGTATAATCAACGAAACACAAACCTAAACAAAACAAACAAAAATTTTAAATAAAAAATCAACAGTTACTTGTGGAACTATGATGATTTTGTTGCAAAAATATAAAGTGGATGAAAAAAAAACTGGTCATCTAATGTTTTAAGCAGTTAACCACCATTATAGAACTGTGTATCCTTTCAATGTAAAGTACATGAGTACATGCTTTGATCAGGGTTGTTACTGTATTCATGATAATAATAATAATATTACTTTAGAAATAGTAATATTTTAGAAAGTTCAATTTGTTTAAGACATTTACTTGCCTTCTTGATAATCAACCACAGTGAACTCTTGATAATATAAAACAATGTACAACATAACTACGGCCTTTCAAAATTAGTATGGGTGAAAGCAAAAATAAATTAAATAGCCTTCATTAAACTGTATACTGTATAGAAAGTAATAACAGAAGTGCTAGATGATCTAAACAGGGTGATCAACACTGCGTTTGTGATTACAGACATTGCTGATTGGTCAAAATACATTCAAAGTACCACACAGAATTGCTCTATACAGAGATGCATAGCAGTTCCAGTTTTATAAGACAAAACAGAAAAAGTGCTCTGCTGTACATGATAAAAATACAACACATACTACATATGAGTCTGCACAACAATTGTTTCAACAAGATGTGCAGCAAATCCGAACTCATTCGAAGTCTTATTTGATCATAAGCTCTCAAAAAAATAAGAAATTTAGTGCATAGAAATCCACACTTGATTTGAAACAAAGAATTACATTATACAAATAAAAACTAGTGGGTTGGCAAACTACATAGCTAACTACAGATTAGGCGAATTTCTGGCCAGTGACAAGCAACATGAGGGAGAAAAAAATCATTATATAAATAAAAGTAAATCTGGCATACAACATTTTTTTGTATTATTGTAAATGAAGTCTAAACAAATAAAGTCATATTCCATAAGTTAAAATATGATCTTGTAAACAGGATATTCTTTAAAACACAATTCTGGTTGCACAAAACCTCTTAATGTTGTCATTTCTCCAATTGATCCTAGAAACAGCACTGAGCCACTGTCCTATAAACTGTGTAACACTGAATGATGGCACGGAGCATGTAAACCTCCCCAAAAACAAACTGTGCCAGTAAATAAAACTTTTATGAGACATCAACAATTTACAAAATTATTAGAATACACACTTCCTAATTGTGACCCAATATTACAGAAAAAGACTTGCTTTCCAGATGGCTAATCAGCACAGTGTATTACCATGACAAGGTGACAAACTACATTGGGAAGCTTTTGGCAGAGCCTATACACACTTCAAAAATATCCAAAAAGGGACATTGTGGGCTTACTGTTTTGTTTACCTGAAAGGATTAAATATTAAAAGGGGATATCATACAATAGTATATTAAGTAACCATTACATCATTTTTTCTTTTGTACAGATTTAAAATAAGTATTTGGTGCACAATGGCAGTACAGCATTACACTATACAGGCGCTTCAATGTAACAGTACACAGTGTGAAATACTGTAGATACTAAGTTAACAAATAAGATAACCAAAATCATTTTCTGACCAGATATGTACAGATGACAGAAAATGATTCAAATCACAGCTGTCAGTGTTTTGCAAAGGCAATTCAAACTATCCAGAAGCAATAGTTTTCAACTAAAAACTATATTTGTAAACATTTGTAAATATTTGTATTTGTAAATTTCTTCTTGTGGCTAATTTTTATCTACCTTACTCTTCATTTGTCTTGTTGCCAGAAACATGCTATAGGTTATAATGAATCAAACTGACTGAAATGTTTTTAACAAAAAAAGCATTTTGGATAAAACACCACCTGCAAATCTTCACTTCCGTCTGCACAACACAGCGGCAGTTTCTTTGTTTTCTGGACTTGAACAGTGCTCATCACATACATATTTTGTTCATTGTATTCAAACCCTAAATAAATATTTAGTAGTGTACCGCCACATCAATATATCATTTTATAGACGTATCCTTTGTAAAAGTACCGCAAAAGTACCAAAATGTAATTTTATAATTTAATACCAACATCCTGCAATTAACATATAAATCAGGTACCCTTTAAAGAAACAATATTATAAAGAGTCTAATCACTCTACAGTTAATACACCTAACATAATAAACTTAAAAGAAGTAAATGACCCTGTCAAGCCAGTGTGGCCTTCGAGTAAACTGTACAACCTGGTGCTAATACATCTAGTAAACATCTGCGTTGCCATGTCCTATTGTCCCAATAATGCACTTCCTCCTTAACCACACAGGACATAAAACTATAGAAATTGGGTTTCAGTTTTTGCAAAGCGTGAAGTCCCAGCAATTTAAAGGCCTCATATGGACAATCTAGCCCACTCATTCTACTGCAAACTCAAAGTCAACCTCAACAGTTATTTTCGGTACAAACAAAATATTGGTCTCATTACAAGTAAGCCTCTTACCCATGAATGACTGCTTGTGAATCTTTTCAAAAATGGTGCCCACACAAGTACCAGCCTAGAACAGCTCAAAAGATTCTCTGAAAAATAACAAAGAACAAATCAATATTGATCCAAAAATTAAAAAGGGTGTTTGGCATCACCACATTTAGCCCATCGTCCTTTGCAAGTTTGAAGTCTTGCAAACAAACTTGAACAGAACAACTTGGACATTAAATCAGTACATGAATACAACTGCCTTTTCAACAACCCACATTTCAATGTCCTTTAACAAGCAATAATTTAATGTGAATTAGCAATACACTAGGTCTCACTCCAGACTCAGATAAGCATTGTTACTTCTTAGAGATCTTTCCAGCTTTCCTCTTGGCCTCATATGGTGTTCTTAAGATGCTTGGTGTCTCCTCCATAACCCTGACCAGCAGGTTATCAATGTAGTCCTCCAGCTCTCGAATATGAGCGTCTTTCTTTCTCACCACCTCCTTCTGCTTGATGAGTTCTTGCACAACTTCCTTAAAGGAGCGATTGCTGTAGGCTGCCATATTCGTCTGTAGATGTTCGGGCTGCTGCACATGAAGAAGACCACAGGACAAACATGAGATTGTTTAATGATACTTGAATGGACATTTAAAGATTATATTTTAAAAAAAAAGCTCATGCCTTAATTTACAAAACAAAACTAGCCAGTTGCCTATACGCAATTAAATCTTATCGCTGCCCCGCTGCATTCTGGGAACTCAAGAATATACATGTTCACTTTAAGTGCATCCAATCAGCCGTGAGCTTTTTTTTTTTATCATTGTAGGCATCGCTATGAGCCAATCTGCTCGAGGAACCTCCAACATTTACAAATATTTTTTTACATTTACATGTATTTATTTACAAATACGTGCGTACTAGTTATTGACTGCATGTTCACAGAAACAGCTTGCATGCAGAATTTCAGCAGGATTTGTATGTATAATATATGTTTGTTTTTACTCTTGTTTAAATTCTCTAATTTTAATGTTAAACCCAGTTTACTGTAAACAATAACCTCATGCCTACAGTTATTTATTAACACAATACATCTGTACAATTCTGTACAACCTCTCCTGTACAACCCTGTGCAAATGTGTGAATCATGGCTTCTGGTGAAAACGTGCACGTATTTGTGCAAAAACCTGTGCGAACATGCACAGTTTGTATATAATATTTATATTTAAACAATTCACATGTTTATAGAATGGAAAAGTAAACAATGAGGCAGTAAACGGTAGCTGCACCAATGACACTAAACCATCAAAGTACACTAATGAAAATAGCATTTCAATTTACAGAAGACAAATATTTTAGTAGATGAGAGTGAAATAAACATGTTATTTAATGTTTCCCTCAATATAGAACTAACTTGATAAATGAGCCAATTAAAAGCGTTGATCTAAATGCTAAAGCCTCTGCTCTCTCATACAGAATGATTATGTGTTGACATTAGAAATGTCAGCATCTGACAATATGATACTGAGGGAACAGCAATTTAGAAACATCTTTCCACATCTGCCATCAAACATCTGACAAATTCACACTTTTGGATGTCAAGATGAAAATAAGCTCTAGATGTGTTCAGATGATACAATCTTTCAGACAGTTTATCTATTGCAGAAAATACAAAAAGACCAATTTAAAGCCATCAGTGTGAAGAGTTGTGTATGAAGAGTAAACAGGGAGACATAAGATTAAAATGTTTACTGTAAGATGTAACGGGGTCAAATTAAATCCTAATTATTTTTTTGTACCACGATATATAAAAAAAACTAATAAAAAGCAATTTACTGACATTACGGTAAAGCATTTACATTCTTGTAAAATGTCAGAAAGAGAATCTTTTGAATGGACAGGATTGTTTAATTTTCAAAATGACCGTAATAAATTTGACCTTATCTTTACAAATGATAAGACTTCTTATACTACTAAAGATATGTAAGACTTTTTATAGTCTTACATTTTTAAGACAGTATGAACATGACCTTTTTTTACTTTATGAGGACCTCTGACACCCTGTGTGATAATAATTACAATATAAATCATAAAAATTATCTAATTATATGAGTAAATATTGAATTGAAGATTATGTTGATAACACATTTGTGCATTTGTTAGGAAAAGTCAAACAGGCAGTAACAAGCCTCAACACTTGAAGCCTTACTGTCTCATATGCTTCAGTCCATTAACTTGATTCACATTATAGGACAGCTGTTTATACATGTGACACTTTGATTATGACGTTCCTCTTTAGATTACAGTAATAAAACCTTTTTTCTTTCTCCCTGGGGAAACAGCGAAATGAATAAGCCTCCATAAAACTCCAATCCAGAAACTAAACCGGAAAAAATACAGTGCCCCACCGAAATATTTTCGACTGAGCGCATTATAATATACGAATGTTAAATGTATGTCATAGCATACATTTAGATGCAAATTATTTGTAAAAGTGTTTAAAATATAAAACAGCACAAGCACACTTGTCAAATAACATTTCATAAGAAAAGGTTTTAGATACGCTGCTCAAAATTAAGTTTATTTCTTTGACGCTTTCTAGTTGTCAACCGTTGCATAGTTAAAGTGATGAACTACACCTGTGGTTACACTGATTGAGAGGAAGTGACCTCAAACTTACACTAAAAAAATGACCTTGGAACCAGTTGTGTAAAACTGCGAGAAAGCTAAGAGAAATGAAGCTGCCTCGGAGAAATATTCTAACATCTTTGTTTGCACATGCTACTTGTTTAGATATTGTGTTATCTAATTGTTCAGGTGTTCAAATACTTTCAATGTTATTTTATGTTTATCGTGCTTTCTCTTCTGCTAATCAACTGTAGGGTGACTCCTGAGTGCTTGCCAATGCTAGCGGGGGAAAGGTCATATGATTTAGAAATTAAGTATAGCTTTAAAATCAACTGACAAAACAACACAACAGAGAAACCACTCTCTGGCAAATACAGGCCAGTGAACACTGACTCACAGAACAAGATGCTGCATGAATTGTTAAACCACCAGGGCCACAAGCTAAAGCTAGTGGGGGCAGAAAAGCAGCCCAGGAAATGACCATGAACTGCAAGCTGCTGATGAGGAGATTTAGGCAATCAGGAGTGTGGGAGAGATAAGACTTCCACTTGGCATTCTTCAGTTGTCTCATTATGGGCACTAATGAGGGCCTTCGCGTTGAAAATCTAAAACTCAGAGTCCTTTGAAATGCCTCAGCCGGCTCCCCCCACCCTCCCTGTCCTTTAATTAAGGCTTTAGAGCAGCAGAGACACTATTTCACGGACGCGGCGCTAACACAACCTCAAAAAGGGTGAGGAAAGCCATTTTCAGCAATCCTGCTCCAGTTTCAACATCACTTCACCGGCAAGCAAACGTCGCAAACGGAACATGATGACGGTCACATTCTGTATAATTATGACAAAGCGAGACGGGGCCTTTTTTCCACATTTAACACTGACCATGGTTTGACCTATAGTGTAAAATTAGACCAGTGACAAATTGTGTATTATTAATGATTAGATTTCCAATTATTGAGTGAGAGAACATACTGTCCAAGAACGCTTGCTAACGAAATGGAAGCGCGCTAATAACTTAACACTGCTTCAAATTACATGCAGATCACATAGGATGACCACCCATTTCAGCTGTTAATTAGATAAATGGCTCTCCATGCAGAGCGCCACAAGTGATACTCAGTCAGAGATCAGCATCATCGACTTTCATCTGCAATAGTTCAGCAATAAATGACCAATTAAAAGTTTGGGCAAGTTTTGAAAACTAGTAAGAAATGTGGTCAGATTGTGTTTGGACATATTGGACAGTAACATCAATGTGAAAAACACACCCTCATGTAGCAATGAATTGAAAGAATAATAAACGTAGTGCGGCACAGTGTAATTCTGTGTTTTATGTACTTTACGCCAACCTGAAAGTGTCAAACATAAGAAAAAACATGGAAATAAACTGAAATATTGAGCTGTATTCACAGCCAATAGGAATTGAGTTTAGAGTGCAAAAGTTATTCTTCTGTAATACAGTATTTATTTTGAATGAACTTACATGTTCTCTTGTGTTTTTCAGGCCCAGCTTCTTGCCAGGAGAGGTTTTGGATTTCTGAGAAAGGTCCTCATTACTGGTGGGTTTTCTCATGTTGTCACTGCTAACCAGGGAGGAAAAAGATTTAACTTGCAAAAGCATCAACAAATACATCCAATGTCCTTTTGTCCAACAGAACAGCACCATATTTAGCTTTTAAACCAATCAACGGAGATCTTGCTCAGCAGCAGACGCTCAGAAGCACAGCGGCCATGAGAAACATCAAATCATCACATTATAAGTGCAACTGCCACTTGCCTTTGAAAGTTCAAAGCAACTTAGCGAGCAAACCTCTAGTGATGTGACAAGAAGAGGGTCATATTCTATTGTCAGGAAATGGTTTGACACCCCCTCACATGCAAGCTTTAAGTTGCAGGTCTACTTTTCATTTCCCAACAAGGTCACTGACCACAACAAAAAAAAACTGCTGTTGGTTACAGCTCTATGTTAGTCTAATGAAGTCAGTACAATCATTTTGTAAACCACAACTGCCAAATACCATTGCAACTTGCAGTATAAAAAGCTGGCTTAGTGCTTTATGGACCTACTGTTATGAGACCTCCAACAAACTAAATGGGTGGGTAAGCGTTCATTAAGGATTAAAAGGTTGGCAAAAGTTAATTCATTTACAGTATAATAGTGCCAAGAACAAACCCATATTTGACCACTACGCAACATTAAGATGACTTTTTGCCCAATCTGTGACCCCTGGAAGACCTGTGATCTAAGATGAGAGGGTAAGATGAGAGCATGAGAGTCCTGGTAGGCCACAAGCAGATAAATTGTTAATTGACTGGTCTATCTCTCATTTAAATCTCATTACCGTGGCTTGGTCAGGCCCCTGTAGCCTGGATTGAGCCTAATGACACCGATAAGGTCTTTCTAATGACAGACTTTCCCTGATAAATATTAATTGCTGGAATGTCTCCACTTAACCCAACTGAGAAGCAGTTCTAAGAGAAGAAGTTGGAAATGCTAAGCAGATGTAATGGAAAAGCTCAAGTCATCAAACATCATAGCATCAGAAATGCAGATGTACAGCGTTCGACTGCAAGTAAATGTAATCAAGTGAAATCAATAAATTAATGGGAGAGGGTAAAGAGAAACATGTAACTACATTATTAGTTTTAAAGGGAAAATTCACACAAAATCAAACTTTGCTTGCCCTTATGTCATTCTAAACTCATTACACAGATCTTACCAAACAATGATAAAAGGCCACAGTGACCAAAGGCTGTAGAGTTTGGCAACAGATTCTTCAAAAGTTTTGCCTATTGTATTCATGTGGTTGAGTAAATAATGACAGAATCATTTATGGAGAGCAGTACCTGGATTTGTAGTGTGAGAGAAACGGGTTGGTTTCACTTGATGTTTCAGTGGTAAACGGGTTTGGAGATCGCAGGTCTCCAGAGCTGCCAGTCCGTGTTCCAGTCCCAGTCTTCTTTCCTTCTTTCTTCCCAGTCACTCTGCCCAGAAGACCAATCTTCTCTTTCTTCTCTCTCTTCTCCGTCCCCAACATCATCTGATCTCCCTCGAAGGGATTGTGGTTGCGCGGCAAAGTGGCGAATTTCTGAGGCATGTTGTCTCCGATGTCAGAGAAAGGATCACATGGATCGTCACTCTGAGAGTGACGATGAGATATAGTGCCCCCTATGGATGAGAAGGAAAGAAACGTTTCTAACTATGACTCTGTAGTGGACACTACTAGCTCTGTTAATACAAAAAAACACTGAAAATAAACTGCTTTTTAAAAAGTCCACAGCAGACTTTTACATTTACGTAAACGCTATTATCCAAAGTTACTTTTACGATGTACTTTTTTATTTTTAGGCACATGTTGTTTGGTAATTTCTTTCAGCATTGCTCTACCAGTTGAGCTACAGGAACATTAAAATATGAAAATCGCTATACTGATGCTAAGTTGTATATTGACTCATTTAAACACAACAAAAACAAACAGACATGCATGTTGTCACCTTTCCCCTCAGAGTTAACTGAGTCCAGTTTAGGCCTAAAGTGGGTTCCAATTAGATCAGACATGGAGTGAGCAGCAGAGAGTTTCTGCGTCCCAGTGAGCAGCGAGCGTTTTGGCTTGGGTTCAGGTGGGACCCGAGGGTACTGGTGCTGGTCTGGCAGAGAATCGGTTTCGCTCTGTCCTGAGCGTGGAAGAATGGCAGAGGATGTGTCTGAAAAGGCCCCATCGTGCTTGCGCCCCTTCATCTTTTCCTTGAGCTTGGAGAACGGCGATCTGGGTTTGTCTCGCATTGACAGATCAAACATGCTGGCGGTCATGTTGTTCCGCATGAACTGGATGCTGACCTGAATCTTCCCTCGCTCCTTCCTCTTCTTACCTGGCCTTGAGTCTAAAGTGAACCAGCTGAGATGAGAGAAACAGAAAGAATAAGGAGTGCAAAACTTTATCAGTAAAGCAGTAAAGCTATCAGTATAATGAAATCTTTAATATTATCCCCTTTTGTCTCAAAATCCCAGGTATCTGTTCTGTGCTGACTTGGTCATTTTAAGGCAGTAGTCTAAACGTCTCTTAAAATGTCAGATTGAGGTCAGATTAACCAGTTTAATTATGCAGGGCTTCCTTAGGTCAGATTAGTCGACTAGTCGTTCAGACACCAGACCCAGTCAGTTTAGAAAATATGCAGCTTTAAACATCCCTAATACACAGTATAACAGAGTAGGCCACGGGTTGCCTCTTACATTTGATTAAAACAGCCAGGCTGGTGGTACACGCATCAGTAGTTTGCAGATGTGCTTTCACAGCCTGATAACAAACAAACAGGAGAAAACCACAGTCTTTCACATCCCCTTTACTCTTAAACCACCCCCCCTGATGGGAAGACTCTCTTTCAGGCTTTGCTGTGTATGTATAATTCATACAAAAACGACACGGGGGCAATGTGTTTGTCTGGCCATAAACCCAATTTCACTTCACACAAATCTGCAGCATAGTCCATTTAGTCCATTTAAAAGCCTCCCTCCGTCCTGAGAACGCATATTATAGTGGGGATAAACATAATTCCCTGGTAACTGCAAAGGTTTGGGCCACATAAAGAATGTGAAGTAATACCCTCCCCATCTAGGCCATTCCCTGGCTTCTGTTTGTTTAACCTCCTGCTCTTTTTTTACTGCTGGAAGTAATGTGATTGATGCTATAACGCTGTGAAAACGTGGTGGCATTTGCACAAATCTGGCCTTTGTTCATTAAAGTTGAAGCCCACCCCAGTTTCTGAAGATTGTGATATGGACAATATTTCAGTGAAGCCACATTAATCACAAGA
>JAZGTI010006018.1:9224-24210 GCA_036877585.1 Botia kubotai | reverse complement strand
ACTGAGGTAGCTATTTCAGTCCCACACTGAGTCATATCTATTGTTTATCTTTCAGATGTGAGACTGTCTTGGTTCTGAAGTTAAAATTTATGAAGGAAAAAACAAAAACTGAAATTCCTGAGAAACTTGCTTTCCAATATGGAAAGATAGTGAGGTTTGAAGTTTAACAATTAAAAACACAAAAGAAAAAACATTCAATCCTCCTTTGATTTGAATGCTATCCTGCTTTTCCGTGACCTGCTTTTAAGTATGTTAAAAGAACTGGTGTGCACACCAGAGCAGAAGAGTTGTACACTACTTAGGGCCCTTATATAGGAGCCTGTACATGATCGTCCAACGCACAGAAAATGATTGACTTGTGACGGCGACTGTGGCAGTCCACGCGGTTTCTTCGCATTACATTGACTCGTGTCTGAGGTAGAGAAAAATCTTTCAACCAAAATCTTAGTTAGCGGTAAATATGTCTAAATAAAAACGAAACAAAATCTCTCAGCGGTGTAAAATGCACGTTCAAACGCAAAACTCTTTTCAAATCATATTAATATTTCTGTATCTAGAAACTAAAAAAAGGAAATAGAAAACAATAAAATCAATACATTTTCAAAAAAAGAGAAGTGACCCCTTTTCTTACCAAACCAACTTTTGATGTGGATTATAGACCGTTATTAAAGTCCATCGAAATAGATTTAAAAAACACATCTGTATCATCATAATGCATCCTGAGTCTTTTCAATTCACTGCAGAGGAGGTACATCCGGCAAACGTTAAATATAATAGAGAATTAATGAACAGACAGCAAAAAAAAATGTCAACCACAACCTCACAATGTGACTTTGGCAGAAGTAGATTTGAACGTGCCGTGATTGCTTTTGCAGATCTCTGTTACTAAAATGACCGCGGGTGTGTGAAGGCATGACAGAACGAAACGCGGCGCGCTCGCGACAGCACTGAGATTAAGACAGCTGAGGTATTCGTTCCACAAACGATGTATTTGTGGAAAACAGCAGGCGAGGTCCGTGTTGAGGTTAAACAGCTGACGAGTTTGTAAGTGTGTGGTCTTTCCCTCGCTGGAAGAAAAACAGCTGCGTTATTTGTGCAAAAGGCAGGTTGTGATACGCCTGACTGCCTCTGGAGGGCGCAGTGGCTCGCAGTGGAGGGAGCCACTCGGAGGAACGACTGTAGTTAGGTGGGACTGATTGGTTGTTTGGAACAGAGGGAGCTGGTTTAGGGTGACCCGCCTGTGGCCTGCTCCACAGAATTAGGGCCCTTTGAGGAAGAGGAGGAGGAAGATGAAGGGATGCCGGGGCTGAGGGTGGAGGTGTGGCCTGTGGGAGTGACTCCAGCAGAGGTGGAAATGCCTGCAGAAGATCTTTGGGCATATAAGGACCCTATACAGATGAAAGAAAATAGACAGGAAATGAATACATGCCTAATATATGCCACTAATACACGATAACTTATGCAGAAATGCTCTGTGCTTCCCTATTCATCATTACCAGAATGTGACTGCATTACCAGAATGTGACATTTTTAGAACACACACACACAATATTACTGCAGAAAAGTGCTTACAGACACAATTACAGTCAGTCACACAACACACACGCGCGCAAATACACACCTGAGTAAATAATCCCATTGACCTCCACAGACACCGTAATGCTTGCGGAGCCATTCGAAGAAATGCTGAGAGACAGGTCTTGTTTTTCCTCTGAAAACGAGATTCAAACGAAGTCAACGATACGACACTTTCACCGCGGTTACCCACAATTCTTAGCAAACGCGTTCACCGCACTCACCGCGCGTGTTGGCGTTGTTCATTCGCAGATTAGCAGGGTTCACCTGCGAAGCCATGGCCAGCAGGTTTTGTTGGAAAGCCTGCTGCAGCAGCCTCTGCTGCTCCTCCGCCAGGCGCGCCATCTTCCTCTCGGGCCCCTCTAGCGCAGCGGCCCCTGAGCTCACCACACCAGGACCCATGCCGGTCTCCAGCCTCTCTCTCAGCTGCTCCAGGGTGGCAGCACGTGCCAGCTGCTGCTGATGCCCCAGAGCTAGAGCCAAGGGCAGTCGCCCTGGCAACATGGAGGCTGGACCGTCCTCTGGAACTGAGGAGAGTAAGCAAGGGTAAGCAAGGAGAGTAAGGTAGGAGAGTTAGCATACAATCAATGGTAAAATTCGGTGTGTACTTTTAAATAACAGTCAGACAATGAAATCTGATTGGCTAAAAAAAACAAAATGGGTGCGCAAGCAAAAAAACAATCCAGTAAAAATACATTTAGAGCTAAAGATTGCAAACTGATTTGAATGTGGATTCAAATGTAACTGAGGTAGTTAAGGTGTGGATTTAGGTGGAAGAAACTGATACCAGAACAGCAGCTACCAGCAGTTGTTCACCAAAGCAGCAATCAGACAAAGCAGGGAGTGTATGGAGTAAGATAATTCCACCACAAACCCTTAATCACTAACATTTAGATTTAATTTAATGCATTTATAAACACATCATGTCCACTGCCACGGTTCAGCGGCGTTCCCAAGCCACACCCTTTTCCTATGGATGCAGTTGTTTTGTTCTCCCATTTTCTTCTCAAAGCAAAGTTGTTCCCGAAGTGGGCCAAGTTATTTCATTTTGATGAAAGATCAGGAACATTAGGAATTCTTTAGAATAATATGCTGCTAAATCACTCACAATAACAAGGGGAACATGCATTGAGAAAGTTTAGATTTGACGTGGACTCATCTAAATTGTTGTGCTCAGTTTTTGGGGCACTTTTCAACAGCGTGAATTTTTGGTCAAACACAGTTTTAATGTACGTAATTACTTATGAGTGGCCTCTGAAGTTTAGTGACGGCCTGCAGGACGGTCCCTCAGGAAGCAGCAGCCCCTTAATAGCTTTCACACTCTTGAGTTTCTCAATCAGCCACTCCGGGCCAGGAAACTTGCTCCATTTCCTGCCCCCATTTCCTGCCGATTCCATTCGATTTGATTCCACCTCACAGTCATATTTTAAATGCGACATGTGCAGACTCAATCATAACATTTAATTCACCATTTTTTTTTCCGCAGAGAGAAAACCGTTCCACTATATATTCTTTAGTGACGTTTCAAAAGAACGCTGAAGATTGTCTCGCCACTAGGGGGTGCAAATACGCTAAATGTTTACATTCTACCGCCATCTTTGTTTGAAATATGGAATTGCAGGTTACTTTACATACTTACGTACGAATTATTATAAATCGTTATAACTGATTTCTGTTCATTTTTAACCAAAAAAGGTAACAGATTGCACCTTTAACGCACAGTATGTCTTTTGGCTGAGAGAAATACATCTTCATTCAGAGCAGTTGAAGGTAATCAGGTTTTGCTGAGGGATGTGTACATATCTCAGCCTTCAGGTACACTGTGTAATATGACATGATTACACACCTGTGGCTTTCTTCAGGGCTGGACTGGGAGTGGACTGAAGTCCATTGTGGCCAGTAGCGGGCAGGTGCATTTTGGGAGGGGAAAGCAGATGAGGGGCGGAGGCACTGGGTGAGGGTGAAAAGCGGTACAGGCTGTTGCTGTAACCGGGGCGACGGCCCTCTCTGCGGTTACTGTCGATGGCCGCCTGGAGCTCTCCGGGCGAGCTCAGACCCTTCTTGTCACATTCATATGGGTACAGATACTTCATATACCTGTGAGACAGGAAAACAGCAAAATTAACTATGGATAGTTACATAGATGACAGTTTGCTACGTTACAGACATTATAGAGAGCTGTGAAGTTGCCGTAGACCAGTAAGAGTTTGTTAATGGCCATCCAACCATACATAACCTATGCGGATACTGAGAGGAAGGTGGCTAATGTCAATATATTGTCTAACTCAGGATCCTCAACCTGTCTCAGGCCAGGAACCCCCTTATATATTCCATATTGCATATATATTGTATAAAGTTTAGACTTTTTTTTTAAATTTAGGCATTTTACATCTGGCCTATAGGAACTCACATATAGTACAATATAAAATATATTTACATACTTTGTGATGCCTAGATTCACTTACAAAAATACAACATTAAACTCAGCCAATGCTTAAATCTGGCCCACCATTTAAATGGATTAACATATGTCAGATTATTTTTATTGGCCAGCCATAAACAGAACTAGTGGCGATAATCCAGATTTTCTGAGGATTGAAGATCTTACTGTGTGCGGAGGGTGAAGGCGGCGCTGGTGATGGAGGTGGGCAGGTTCAGACCTTTGGTGATCTCCCGCCAGATCTTCTTGTTGATCACCTCCACCAGACCTCCTTTCTCAGTCACCAGCTTGTACAGCATGTAGAGATCCAGCACCTGCTTGGCCATGATGGGGATGCGGTTCACAGGTGTACCTGCGGGAGACAGGAGCAGGTGAGCCTCTGTATAATATACCGCATGATGAATCACGCCAAACCAGCTGAGAACACAGCAGGAACCGGACTAACTGGAACACAGGGTCGGCACTAGCGTTGATGAGGCCTGGGACCAAATTATAAGGGCGTAAAATGCACTAAATAATCCCATTTTATTAAATGACCCAAAGCAGTGTTCCCGGTTGTCCCGCCTACGCCCCCATAAAGACTGATGGGAAGTGATGAACCCATCAGAATGGTAATTACAGGAAGCGCCGGGCCAATTTCAACAGTAACTGTAAGAAGTGCTGGGCTGATAAAGACAGTAATTATGGGATGTACTGGTCTGATTACGACAGTAAGAACTGTAAATGATGACCGGGGAGGACGGTACCCATAGGCGGTGATGGGCTGAGGGAGATGATGCGCGCAGAACTCGGCTTGCAGCTTGTGTATGGGTACTGTCCGCCCCTCCCTGGAGAACAGGGATTGAGCGATTGGGGTTTTAATCTGCGAGCGGAAGCTATGGAGCCTGCGTGTTGATAGGCCAGTCCATGAAGCTCATTTAGAGGGATTGTGGCAGCTAAAACTGCTAACACACTCACGCTACGTTAACAGTTTAACACAGTTTGTATGGAACAGCAGGGGAGGGGCTTTGAGCACCCATAATGCCCTGCTCTAATCCCCCCTATACCACACTGGGCCTATTCTGGAATAAAACCAATTAATGTATGTGTGTGTGTGTGTTAGGAGGAGTGTTAAATAGTCCTGGTGACCTGAGGTCAGGATTATGCTTTAATTTAGCCAATTTATTCCCATTAACACGGATTTAAATGCACAGATGGGCGTTACAGGACATAAAACAACCATCAACAAATAATCAAACCTACATGATCTATTAAACGCTCATTTTGTGGCACAAACAAACATGCAAATATCTTACAGTGCAATTATTTTGCAGACATGTAATTCTGTCTTTCATTAATGTTATGATCACTGTTCCTTTAAGAAGGGGAACGTCAGGTAATGATAAAGACCTCGACCTCAATGACACGATAAAGCAACAACAAAAAAGTGCCAAAACAGTTCATCTGACATAAGCTACGCCACGCTGACATACATTAAACAGCATTTAATTTTCTGTATTGTTATGTACTGCATGTTCAGCCAGTGTATGTACGAAAGATTCGCTTTACTTCAGTCTCGGAAGCAGAAGCGTTTAAGGGTTCACTTCTGAAATGCTACAACCGTAAAGTCTCAATTCACCCAGACAAGCGAGTGTAATTTAGGACCCCGGGCCTCCGCAACAAGGCCCACAACCCCCTGGAGAGACTGGAGCAGGGTCTACCTTTGAAAATCAGTTATTTAATGCTGGGAATGACATTAGTCATTCATCAAACAATCGTTGCTCGGGTTCGAGGGAAAGGTTAGTGCCGGGTCGCCGGCCGGGAGATTCAGGTAAAAGTCCACAGGAAACGCTGCAGCGGCGTCTCGCGCATGACCTTGTGACACGCTCCCTAACTGTAAAACCAATTTAGCTTCAACTCACAGGGTGGAAAAGTCATCTAAAGGGCTTTTTCTTGCTAAAGAGGGTTCATTATTGATTGATGCAGGCCGTGCTATGGATTAATGCTAAAGAAATGCTCTGCTAATTGATATGTTTTCTGTACGCCTGCAGCGCATCTTAAGAAACAGCCAATGAGACGAGCCAAATGGGGTTAATGAAATAAGAGCGCATGGTTTGATGCAGTACAAACTTAATGCATGATGGGAGAATGGCTGAAAACAAATTTAAACAATTTAAACGAATGCGTAATTCCGAAGCAATGCTATTGGCTAATAACCAAAACAGACAACCAATCAAAATAAAGTTTAGTGAGAACATAAATAAATAAAAGCACAGTAATTACTTCCAGAAATGGCAGAAGCTTTGACACTAATTACAGATTACAACTGCACAGTAGTTTAACTACTATAAACTCACAAACACACTTTAGTCGTATGTGGTCTTGTGCTACAAGATTTAGCTTGCGACACCATTAAACATTTCTATTTGAATACAGGTGAAATGTTTCAGCGTATACGATCTAAATTCCCCCTCCCCGTTCGTTAAAAAAACAGGTCAGCGAATCTGACCACTGCCCTAAATATAGAGGAAACAGCTGCCCACATTGAGAGGCCACAGTTCGGTAATGAAGCAACAGGGCAACTAAAAACATCAGGGCTGGTGAGGAAATTCCACTCTCAGCTCTAAACAATGAGTGCCATTCTTACTGTAGAAGGAAGTGAGGGGGGCATACAGGAAGTGCATGGTCTGACATCGGAGTAAAGACCCTCGATGATGTCGTCTCACTACAGCTTTTGATTGTAACCCGTTGATTGTAACCCGTTTTAATCAACAAAACCCAACAGCAAAAGATAAAATAAAATACACAAGATAAAGATAAAAAATACACAAATATAAAAGTTTTAAAGCATTAACGGTTTTGTCATTTTCATGACAATTAAGCACCTACCGTTTCTTAAATATGCTACTATGATGCATACATGAGACTTATTTAGACAGTTTCCATTATTCTCAATGGTGGTTTCTAAATGTATTGCTTTAAATTACTCTATAATAATCCCCTCCCTCTATAATAATTTTATTTAAACAAAAAGCAATACAACACACTGTACCGTGATAAAAATATAATTTACATATTTTATATTTTTGTATTATTTATTTTTATTACAAATAAATTTACCGTATTACAGTAAATAAGGGGGGGAACTAAATTAATTATAATGAAAATGTTGCATATTTGTTTAAAAACAAAAGTAAAATTTACTTTTGAATCTGGAATCTGGATGTTGTGCTATTCAGCCAAATGTTTGTCCACAACATTCTTCCAACTACAGCAAAATGATCGTAACCAATAAGGAGCCAAAGAGTCATTTTTCGTTTTACTTGGACAATGAGCACTTTCCACTCCATATAAAATATTCATGTTTCCTCCGACACTCATCTTCAACGCCGCAACACCCTTACGCATATATAGCTGCGCGGGTGCATGCGAGATAACATCAGGTGGGTTACAGCAGGATTACCTGTAAAGCCACTTGCAGAGAAAACCTGCATTAATTAAGATTAGTCTTAACTTTATCATGATAGAGGAGCATGTCAACACATGCTCGTTACACATGCGGGAAACCACAGCTTCTTGCAAAATAAAACATTATAATATTATAATAACATTATACTAAAACACAAAATATTTTATAAAAGATAAAAAAATATTTTCTCTTAGTAATCAAAGTACATCCTTCCTGCTATCCAACAAGCTTCATATTACAAATGATTTAATGGCACACGGGTGAGAATTTGCCGTTGTGTTTGATATAAGAATTTGATAAAGATTCTAACATGTTTGTTGCTTTATTGGGGCCGCATGTCTAGCACAGAGAGCCATAAAAACAAGCCGATTTGGGCTATACAGTCAAGACTGAGTTCCTCTGGGAGACTGTGTGCACTGACATAAACTAAGGGATAAGGAAAGACTTTTTTTTGGTGGATCTTCCTGGCTTTCCGAGATAAATCTGTCATCGGTGGTCATAAAGGACAGGGGAGCAGCCCAACTCAAACCCCAGAGGAAGGGACGCCACCAGGACGTCATAAACCTGCTCGAGGAAAAACTCAGGAGTGAGAAGACAAACGCTCCAAACAGGACGTTCCACACTCATGAACTCGCACAATATAAGCCGTGCACGCACGTAAACTCCCTGCTGACCGCGCCAAACTGAGGTGTAGTTTCACCGCAGCTGTTCCATATGTCCCCGATAAATTTAAATGCCGTATCTGTCAGGGTTGTGGCCATTCGGTGGCGAGTTAATAACGCCTTTACAAATTCAGGAGTTGAATGGGATTGTAACGCAATCAGAATGGAGAAAGCAAATGGTGGAGAATTGCAATTCAAATTCGAAATTCGTGTAACTGCAGTAACATTTTAAATACTGCGCACGCTGGAGAGACTCGTGATTGGTCAATCTCAGCATTCCAAAAGCGAGCGGTTAAAAACTTATTCATAAAAGTCCCTTTGAGGCTAGATGACAACGCCAGACAACATCTAGAGCATCTACAGATTTTTTGAGGGATAAAATAAATAGACTTCCTCAAATCAAAGTTACCGGCTTGCGTTTGTCATTTTGAAACTCGGTTACTACTGACTTGTCTAGCTAGTCATCTGCATTCCGGTAAGGTGTTTATAGGAATAAATGACAACCTCTTCTGTTCCTCCACTTATCTTGTCATCATTTCCTCATCCACACGATTCCCTCCTTCATCCCTCGTCTCTTACATTACACAGTTTTTTCCACAGTCATTTCATTGTCTTTGCTTTCCTTCTGTCTGTCACTCTTCTAATATCAAAAGGTGAGGCCCTGAGTTTTAGGGTCTCATTAATCTTCAGGAGAGGGACAGGGGCCCCTTAATCCACCTCACACACCCTCTATCTGATCCCCCAGGCCTTAAGCAAGATACCCCCCCAATCACAAACACACACACACAGAGACAGAACATCCCTCTCTGCCCCCCCTGCAGACACACAGCTCCAGTCCCCCTCCCATCTGATCGTGTTTCAGGGAGCTCTGAGGTGGACAATACACAAGGGGCAGAGGCCATTTTTTATAGGTGTGTGTGTAAAGTTAGAAGGATCAAAGCATTAAATATACTCCAGGTGAGGCAAGCTAAACTTTTTGGGAAAACCCTGGAGGGAAAAGGCCACCAACAGTCTTTGGCTAAGAACCTTATTCTGAACATCAAACATGTTGAAATGTATTTAAGCTCAAGAAAAATGTCCTAGTACATTCCTTTCACATTATCACATTTTCACTAATAATAATAATATTTTATTATTTTCTCTATTTTTACGCACGGAATACAGACAAGACACCTGTTTATAAAGCAGTCTATCACAGTGTTTACTGTGTGATACCTTGTGCATTATACTGTAATTTTTGTATAATATTTTGTATTTTTGTAAAAACTACAATTGCTCAGTATTGCCCTCAGTATTTTATACCTAAACTTACAGCAAAAAATACACATCCTTAAACGGACACCAAAATCACAATATTTTGCCCCTTATATAAAACAAATGTTAACTTCTGGAAAAACAAAAAAGATACAGCACTGAGAGATATTAGAACGAGAGATGTTAGCTCGCTAAAAGTCACTTTTAACCGATTACCAAAACTAGAAAAACCAGATTGCTTTACTAAACCAACCACCTGTTTTAGTAACAGAGTTGAGTTAGTTGAGTTTAAATAGCAATTCTGAAAGTCAAAATGATTGACGAAATAAGAAAAACCACCCACAGACTAATTTTTAATCGTGTGTGTCGCAGTTTAACAAGCCGAAACGCTTTCGGTACGAATACCTTTTAACAACACTGGATCGGTTCTTTTATAAACACAGGTCGACCTGTGCATACACACGTTACCCACAGAAGTCATTTCACACACCCCCATCAGTCAAAAAAACATCATTAATCATGGTCAAGGACCTCCATGATGGACGTATGGCAAGATCAGACTTTTTACCCCCCCCCCCCAACCTATTACGAAGTCTCAGCTGACAACCCCACTTACACGCGCTGCTAAGTTGTATGGGGGTTTTGATGGCAGACCAATACAAACAGCCCTCCATCTGGTTGAGTTTAAACCCGTGGTATGGGGTTAATAGCCCCGTCAAGCTGTGACGCTGAGAGCTTAGTCTTAGTGGGACGACGCCGGCAGGCCCACCTTTCTGTCACACTATGCTAATCTGAGAGCGAGGACATATGATTCCACTTAACTAAGGGGGGTGAATCCATGCTTGGTTTAGGTGTCTGGTGGAATCGCTTGTCACCAAACAGCGGAACGAACGTGGCTTTAAATTATTCGTACAGACACCAGGAAAAGAATTTTAAGACGGTCCCTTAAAATTCACATTGAAGGTGATGTGAAACGGAACGGAAGTGTATTTTCTGAACTACTAGCGACACCGGAAAGAGCTGCAAAAATAATGGTTGTTTCCGAACAAGTTTTAGCCACTGTTATTGGCTAGACAACTAGAAAGTCCCGCCCAGGGTTCACGCCATTGGTTGAGCCAATATTGTTATTTACAATACAATAAATCCACTCAAATGAGGCATCATAAAAAAATGACATGCTTTGCCTTCATGTCTTACCTCTTTTCTGCATGTACGCAAAAAGGTCATCGAGGAACTCCTTCCGTTTTGGGTCATTGTCCAGTTCGTAAAGCTGGAGAAAACATGAACAGTTCATTAATGTTATTTCACACCGAAACTCACTGCTTGATACTAGTGCACAAAAAATCATTTACGTAATCCATATCATCTTGTTTTCCTATAAAAACAAGATAAACAAGATAAGCTTATATGAGAAGCAAAACAGACAAGACAAGTTTAAATCAATAATTCTGTAGATTTATCCTCAAACCAATCAAAAACAGTTTGCTAAAGGAAGAAAATAACACTCAAAATACATATCTTAAAACAAGTCTTAACATCGTAAAAAAAACTATTTTGTCTTCTTTTAAGGACGCTTAGATGCTTTTACTTGAAAAGGACAAAAATACTGAATAAAATAAATAGCATTTTTTATTTACAACCCAACAAAATACCAAAAAAGTCTTAAAATGCCAGAAGATTTTGTAACATCGTGTAAATGAGCGCATAAATGTCTACGAGGTTCCAGCAGAAGTGTGCTAGTGTGTCACTAACGAAACGTCTCACGACTAAACCGCCTCAGATCCGATGTTTACCTTTGCAAAGTCTCTGGAAGCCTCTCCTCGACTTCTTCCTCCATCACCTTCCTCGTTCCAACTTAAATTTCCATTCTGTAAGAAAAAAAAAGAGACAATTAGCGAGCGAAAGTGATGGAGGAGGGGCGACGTGGGCGGCCACTGTTTGGTGGGCTAGAAAGTGAATTATTGGGTGTCGGGAGTCGAGACGCGTAAACAGGCTCCTGTCTCCATGTCAAAACGGCCTTCTTTAACTTTAACCTTTGAACTCCAAGGGGCTTCCTTATGCTAACGCGAGGGAGGCATAAAGCTCGCGTTGGCGGGGTAAAGAGAACGGGACAAATTACAAGCAGACAGGCGCTACGGGGAAAGCGCTGCTATCAAAGACGAGGCTTTTGAGATCAATTTAGCTAGTTGCGCTAACCGTCACGCTAGCATAAAGAGCTAAGCCACAACCTAGCACGTTAGGTCGCAATACAGTAGCAATACTGATCGTCATGCCAGGAAATAAATCAGTTACATTTTCACATGAATTTTGTGAAAAGGAAATGAACGAGCTAAGCTATAATGATCCGGTTATCATTTTAAGTCCCAACTCTACTATCAATGATGATAAAATGTTGCTGACAAACCTGGCTAGCTTTGCTAATTGTTATTCTAACAGAAACACGCACTAAGCAATAATCCACGACAACAGAAGCTATCGAGTATTAAAACTACAGTAGGCCAACATTTGTATTTAAATCCATCTTTTTGGATCATATGCTTGAAGGCAATCAGTTTTAGTCTAAAATTACCCATCACCCAGGAACTGACCACAAAACAGTTATAAAATCTAACAGTACCCCTGTGTACACACACTGTGCTTGATTACAGGTTATCCACCACGACTCTTGTATTCGTTTCAAGGGTCTGAAAAAAAGGCAGAGCAGCAATAAAGCAGTTTTACACCATCCTTCTCTTTAATATGCTAAGTGAATCACAGCTGGGGGAGAGAGAGAGGTTTACAGACTGGCCCTCTTCACGTTAACAGCAAACACACAGCAGCTGGGCTGGAGGGGAGAGAGGTCTGCAGGGGATGGACAGCGGTGGGCATGCATGCTGTGTGGCATTGTGCTTGCAAGTGAATGCGCCAAGGAGCGTCTACTGTATAACCTTGAGGCTCCTTTCAGAAATCTGTAGATAAGTAATATTACATGTCGAAATTCAGTATACAAAGACTAATTTAACAGCAAAAGCCTAAATTCACTGATTTTAAGCTTAACCGTAAAAATCTCTATAAACGTAAATCTATAGAACGACTTAAAAATCAATCGTACGAATTTAAATCCCAGCACGCGAACCGAGCGTAAAACATTATCCTACATCGAAGACAATTGTGCAATGGCACAAGCTGTTATCAGGCTTATAGGTCAGGCTTTGGCCTGGCTAATCATATTATAGGAGAACTGATTGGCTAGTGGCCAAATTAGCTGAGAACAGGAAACAGATCACCATCTGGGTCACCAAAAGGAAATGAAAGCCCCTTCCCCCATATTAATTCAACAGAAACCAGCACGCTAGCAAATAATTACTCGAGCGGAATGGCCAAACACATGGTGTTGACCTGCATGTTTGTCTGTAGCTTCAAAAGATCTCAACTAATTACCTGAGTCGAAGAAACAAACCTCGCAGTTTCTCAATAACAGTTGCTCACAAAAGCGTTCTCGTTTAGTAAAACGTAATTTATACGGACGGAACACACCATCACTGGAGTCACACAGCATGAATCCGCTTGATAAATGATATGGGGCATTCCAAAGTAAATTAAGACCAATCAATCCCAACACTGAGGCTCTGAAGTGATACTTTAATGCGAATACAATCTGCTATTGAGAAATCGGTGTGATGGGGAACAGGCGCTAACGCAGTAACAGATTAGGTTTATTCAAAGTGCTATCAACACCTAGATGGGATTCTTGAGCTGAGATGAAACAGTAACCGTCACTATCAAGCAGTCATCTGTGGGTGTCAATGTAAATATACCTGGGTGACGCGAATTGCGTTTGGATCATTTAGACTTTTGCGTTTACCGCAGACACCCGGGCGGTTCCGTTCTTTAATAACCATTTCGATTGAAATAAAGATCAAAGCAGACCAAATGAAAGCTTACAAGGAATGTTTTTATAATGTTGGCTAATGTTATGTTCCTGCGGTAACGTTAGAAGAGCAGTTTTTTAACAATTTATGTGTGTGTATATATATATATAATAAGTTGTTAATGGACTGTGTAAAACATTACATTAAGGAATTTATACTGCTTAAATAATTCATTACATCATTTAAACTTTTAAAATAATGTTTTTAATGTATTCATTACTTAATAAAAACGTCGGGGTAACATTCTTACAACCTAAACTTGTTAGCTGGGTTCTCTAAGAGAATCTACGTCCAGGCTCCATACGGCCACCTGATTTTCAACAGGCCCGGCTGTTCAATGGGCAACCGCATAGAAAAGCACAGCGGGGGAGGCTCAGAAATCTTTAATCCAAATCATATAATTGGGCCTTGACTGCCGAGAGTCACGTTATCATTTATTTCACTTATTCAGCTCCTTGTTGTGCCAGAGGCAATAAAGACTGGGAAAGGGGGAAGGGAGGGGTAGACCGGCTACTTTTATCCCTGGGAATTTGTAATGGATCCATTAAGAGCAACACGGGGCTGAATCTCGCGCTAAGTGATATTTTAAGGTGTGCGGCTAGCTAGCTGCCCACAATGGAAACTAGTGGAAGTCCATCGTGGTGGGAAAAAGTCTGTAAAATTTGCCATCGCTGTAGAAACTGTAAAGTACACAGGGGCAGTTAAATTTACCTCAGATGAGGAGGGGGGAAACCCAAAGCACCTTTATTAGGTCCTACTGGTGATGTTGCCCTTTGAACAATACAAATGACACATAGTTGAGAGGAGCCGAAACGGAGACAAAAGGTTCAAGCCAGGACCTGTGACTGCCTGCCCAGATCCCCGAACATCCTGCAGAGGCCTGAGGCGCCGTTCACCTCCATTATCTCTGGGTGCTACATGAGAAAACAGATTGTCTTTCAAACAAATGGACACAGGTGTGAACACCTCCACACGGGACCACCACGGCCCTACAGCAGTCTGAGAGACCCACCGCTGGCTGAGGAACGTATCTCAGATACTTTCCTGACATGAGCATCTCTTCTACTAAAATTAATAGATCAAAAATGCCATTAACTCGTGACCCACGGGTATAACCAGGTCAACACCGATGTCTTAACAGCGTTTCCAATTTAAACGTCAGTGTTCGTTCAATTAGTTACCTTGAATTAGTTAGTCAGGCTGCTAGTATCAATCGGTTTCTTATTTATTCTTATTTCCACCTCTGCAAAACACATTAGCTACTAACAACAGCGTTAGCAGCGCAAAGGTTGTGGGTTCGAATCCAAGGGAACACACATATGATCAAATGAATGTATAGCTTGAATGCAGATAAAAATGCGTAGATGTAAATACAACTTTCACCTTTATAAACCGGTTTTGTCCACTTTACCCCAACAAGGTTTGATAACACCACAGAGACTCAAACATTCCCAGATTCCTAAAACTGCACGGGTAACTCGCTCAAATGAGAATAAATGTGTCAGACGGCCTTTGTCAGACTTACGACGGAAAGGAACGCCTTTCTGAAACGCATCATTTTTCACAGGCGTGTTTGGAATTCCACGTTCCGCTGACACTGATAAACAGATACTGTGTGATAGAGTGCTAAGCTGTTTTTGGGAAAACAAAAAAAAGGTGAAAATCTTCAGCGAGTCAGGACAGGTTTCGGGGGTGG
>JAZGTI010006017.1:0-24215 GCA_036877585.1 Botia kubotai | reverse complement strand
TATCTTAAATTGAAACTTAGATTTCAATGCTTAGATTCACATTCAATTCATTGTTTGTTCCTTTATGTCTTTCATACACTGTTTCAGTTTTTCAGATTTTAATACACTTCACCAATGCCTCAACTTCTCGGTTTTTAGTACAATCGTTTCAAAGCGACTCTGAATGACTTTTATTTTAAAACAGTGAGAGAGACAGAGAGAGTAAAAGAGAGAGAGAGACAGAGAGAGAGAGAGAGAGAGAGAGAGAGAGAGAGAGAGAGAGATAGGAAGTGGATCCGCTGGCTGGTCTCTGTTGAACGCAAGCAGCAGCGCGTCCTCCCGGGCAGCGCCGCGGTTCCGGTACTGACCGCCCCACAGCTCGCTCACGGATGTGATTCATCACCTACCAGCGACTGGAGAAGAGTTTACAGTCCGGCACACCGGATCAACGACCAGGACTGGTTCTTGCTTCCTGATGTGTCCACATATCAGCGACTTTATAAAAGTCAGCCGGCCAGCTAACTTCCGTTAGCAGGTTAGATGTGACTTGCGCAGGATCTCCGCGATGTTTTTGTGTTTGGATTATTAACTTGTCAGCTTGTTGTAAGAGCAGTTAAAAACGTGGACGTGTGGTTAAATTAGTTCCCTCTTACTGGGTTCTTTAACTTGCTCTGAAGTTTTCTGTCTGTCTGTCTGTCTGTCATCGGGAGAACAGTATGTAATATTTGAGATTACCCCTGCAATGCACTATATACACACCTAACCAAAGCTGGAGTCCTCGGACTGGATTGTGCACACTTGTGCTGGGAACTTTTTGGTTGTTTTCTATCAGCCAACTAGTTAACTGGTCTAAACTGTCCGTCACGTAAATGTATTTCCCCCGGAAGCTCACCAGTTTGACTAGAGAAACAGTCCCGTAGGAAGTTGTTGACGCCTAATCGATAGTTTTGTCGACTAACTGATAGGGTTTGTTTCAGGAAATTGTATTGATCTGTTTATTTTCACGTGTAGGAGTCATGACTTAATGAGGGAGCTGTTCCTAGATCGGCTTTCTGCATGATAGACTTCGGACAATTCGTGTACTGAGCCCATGTCACGTCTGGTTCAGTTCTGAGGACTAGTTCGGTTTCAGAAAACAAACTGTCAAATCCAGTGTGAGATGATGTCCAGCAGAGCACCAGTGACCGATCACTCAGCTGGCAAGGTGAGTTTTCTCTAGTTGTGTCTCCCATAACTAGGAAAAATATGATCAATATGTGTGTGTGTGTGTTTATGGTTTGTTTGCTTTGCTATTAATCTTTAATAAGAGGGTTGGTTTAGTCTCTTACATTGCTAGAGGATAATTCATGTCTGATCATGGCCTGATGAGGCAAAATAAAATACAACAAGCGTTTGATTCTCTTTCAGAGTTGAGCTTCATTTCATGTCTCTGCATGTTTACCAGTAAGCAGTGAGCAAAACTTATTCCGCTGCTGAGTTGCCTGTTTTTCTGTGTAATGAACTGTGAAACAAGAAAATGAGCTTGTGCTTTTTCATACAAACAGAAAAACAGAAGAGCAACAAAATATGTTTGTACTCGTTCACTTTAAAAAAAAGAAAGAAAACGCAGTCTTAACCTGCTCGTTTACTTAACCAAGTTTCTGTACACTTTCTCCATCAGTGGTTAGGAGACCCCATTTAGATGTTTTGTTGTCTGGTTATGTTGTTCTGCTTTTGGTCAGGTTTAGTTTAGTTTAGGTTTAGTGTGGGTGATGTTTAGTGGGTCAGTAGTTTTCATAGTCACCATTTTTAAACATACACCAGTTTGTCTGTCCTCTAACCTCGGCTTTAATTATGTGTCATGGTTCTTAGGCACTTAAACATGTCTGGACTAAATGTTAGGATTCATTCAGTTGTTCACATTAGCTCTAATTCCACCTTTACCTGTTCACAGTGAACTGTTTTCACCTGAGGTTACGAAACGATTAATTTTCTAAACCTCAAAATCCAGTTATTAGTCAGAAATCCATTAGTCCATTATTGCTAAAAATAAAACACTCTGGAAAATGAAGGATGCGGGGTAGCTTAGCTCATGTTTGAGAGTTAGTTTTTAACAGAAAGATCCTCTTTCTCTCTCTCAGGTCAAATTAGTGACAGTAAACAACAGCTTGGAGTTTAAATCTCTTGTGACTGATTTGGAGTTTGTTTTGAACCCATAGCGTATGGTTTATGAGTGTTGTTTATGGTAGAGGTGAAATGTTTACCGAAATCGCTCTTGCCAAGCCACACTCAGTCTTATTGCGATTTGCAGCCTAAAAAGGGTGGTCAGCATTTTCCCTCTTCCAACTTTTCTTGTGGTTTAGGGGACCGAATATAATCAGTTTGGCCTGATGTAGTAAATCCTTATGATTTTTAATCATCTCAGCCTGTTCTCCGTGTAAATCTGTCTTGGATCAGATCAGATGGACTTTTTATTTGCTGTTTTAGTAAAGCTAGCGTTTGTGTTTCTGGGTGACGATGTGTGATTCCCCAGCCCTGTCAGTGTGGACTTGCATTTCCAGTTGAGCCGGGCGTAGTTTGGGGGTGTGTGTGTCATGGGGGGTGTGTTTTATTTTTATTTTGAATGTTTACAAAGAAAGCTCTTAATGTACAATGTGTTTTGTAAGCCTTACCCAACCAGAAAAGCCTGCAAGATGATGGATGGAAGCACGTGTACTGTATTAACCAGAAACTAGTTGTGTTTAACTAGAAGTGTTTCACAGATGAGGGAGGCGGTTGCGTTCAGCTGCTGTCTGATTGTGTCACAGTGTAATAAAAACACTGATCACACAACCCCTGTATTTACCCCTCCTCTTTTATCTACCCCACTGTTTTGCCCACAGTCTCAGACAGTTGCCCCTCACACGCTGTGATCTAACACATGAAGTTGAATGTGGTTGTGAGCCGTTGCCCGGCAACATTCCTGTAGTCCTGTTTCAGGTGTGCGTCGCATCTTAGGATGATTTTGGTGTCCTGGTCAGATGTTAGTCATTCTGTCAGCCTGTGTTATGAAAACCCTGCAGTTCAGTGGGATGTGTGCTTAGACAGACGACACATCCTCTGTCTCCTGAATGCTGGCCAACTCTGGTTATATATAATGAAGAGTGGGCTCAGCTGTGACACCTTGTACTCCGTTGTTCTCTACACAATTACTAAGGAGAACTAACAGTAAGACTATCTATAAAAACAATCATGTTTTAAAATGTCACTGGCGTGGTTTTACTTCTAGTACATTTAGTATTTTTAGTCTTTCATCTAGTACATCATTATTGGCTCGTCCGAAGACTTTACGTGGACTGTTTTCATCGTTCAAATTGTTCTTCGACATGCATGAAATATATGTACGCATAAAATGCTACCTGCTTTTCTCATCGTCATGGCTCATTCAGTCACAGGTGTGTATGATCGGTCGCTTTAAAATCACGGTCTGATTCGTGTGACACATCTTACCCCACTCCCTGTTTGAAAGTGTGAAGATGTCACTCAGAACTGCATTGGCGTGATGAATGAGGTGAAGTCTTCAAAGCAACACAACGTCTGATTTACTCTGTGAAGGGAAATGCAGTCAGATTGTAGCAACGCTAGCATGTGATTATTTTTTGCATTAATGTACTTTGTGTTGCAGCCCCAAGACAATGACTTTTGTGTGTGTTAGATGTCCTCCCAATAAAACAAACTCCTCCTGGATGTTTGTCACCATTGACGTCAGAGAACTCCATAGAACCGGTTCCACTGTTGTGGTAATTCAGACTAGTCATTATTACACTAGTAACTGAAGAGTTTAAATAAAGGGTTGTGTTCTGTACATGGGAAGCTCAAATATCTGCCTGGTTTTCCCACTGCTGCTTGGTTAAATGAAAAAAAAGTGCTGGGCAGAACCGGAGGAGACTGGTAGAGCTAGTTTACCTGAAGCTCATAAAATAACTGATGTGTTTGTGTCTTTCCCTTTTCCAAAGAATGTTCTTTTGGTTCTGCGGAGTTCTAGTCGATCTGTGTACAGTGTTGCTTTGATTCCACCCGTTCTGTGACAGATATCGTGAGTGTTTTATGGATGTTTATGGTGTGGCGCTCAGCTGCACATCTCTGATTTGGGCAGATGTTGTGAAATCACAGCAGAAACTCTGTTTTATCTTGTTCTAACACATCAGCTGATACCGGCTGCTGTCTTTCACAGATCCAGACAAGGGAAGAGGGAAATTTCAGGACTGTACACACACACACACACACAGATTGTGTTTTATGGAGACACGTTCCGTTGAGACAGGAAATGGACAGTGTAGCTGTAAAATTGATTTAAGTTGTTGAATGTTGAAGGCCGATTTCTGACGTGTTGGGTTAAACTTTTGAGTCATATGTTTTTCAAAAATAATATTAATTAGAATTGTGTCAGAAGATCAAATTAACTTTTAAAGTTACTTAGTAGCCTAACTTTAGCCAAAATTGAATGTGTCTTTACAAACAGTGAGTAATAATGAAATAACCTAAAAACAAACAACCGAGGTTCTGTAAACTTGGTGGCTTTTTCTAATCGTTTTATTTCTTCTTTTTAGCCGTACTCAGATTGTTCTATTCTTTATTGTCCTTTTTCATGTCACATCCTCATTTGTCACCAAAACCTGTAGAGACATTTGATGTCACCATATATAATTCCTCAGAGATGATTTCAGATTTAGTCATAATTTAGCTCATTCAACATTCGGACGGTAATATTGTCCAACGCCTTTCATTTAATTAGAGATAATGAGATGTAATAATTGTTCTTCATTAAAAGAGTCATCTCTGTCATTTCTGAGATGATGGTGCCAGCTCTTCTACATGAGTAACCCATTGATGACATCATTCTTCTTGCCCTCTAGTGAGTTAGAGTCATCGTGCTGGTGGAGCTGTTGAACTGGAGAAACCCTTGAGAAAAGCCAGTCTGTTGCTCGTCCACTCTCGCTCTGTTTCATTGTCTTGTTTCGTATCTGTCCCGGCTTGTCGACGCTCGTTTCCACGGATGATGATCTTTCTCCAGATGGCCTCTCATTCTGACAGTCTCAGACGTGCTGTTTCCTGTGTATGACCTGGAATCGTTTTGGGATTTGTTCTCTCTCTCTCTTTGTCACTGTACTTCCGGGCATTAGCTCAGCTTCCTGTTGTGCTGCTGCGCTTGTAGGAAGTCGCTGTTCTCAGCTCAGAGCCACAGAGACATCTGCATGTAGATCTTACTGTAGGCCGCACTCTGTGGCTGTCAACACTGCATTTCTGCTTTAAAATCAGACAGGAATAATCTGTCTTCACTTCTGCCATGAACCGTGGAGAAGGTTAAAATCATCACAGTGGGTTATTCTTTGATGTATGCAAATGCTGAAGATTAGAGGTCACGCCTATGTTATGTAATATGTGTCAGAACTAAAACCACAGACTGTATGCAGCTGGTATGAAATGTTGAGTTTCTGTAGACGATCGGCCAGGGTGGGCAGAGGACACATTAAGATGTTTGGACAGCGGTCCGATTGCAGACACATCGTCACATAAACAGATGTGACTGTGTTTTAACACTCTGGTTAAACAGTGTGATGAAAGAGCAGAGGCTGGCACCAACCAATCAGAAGAAAGATTCTCTCTCTCTCTCTCGCTCTCTCTCTCTCAGAAGTGATTACACTTGTTCTTCATTCATTACTGTAATGGGATCTAAAATAAAATGCTCTGCACTAGTCTGAGGAAAAACACTACCAGGATGATCAGTGTGTGAAGTTCGGCATGGAGACATGCAGCTAGATGATGCAAATACATGAATACATAAACCCAATTTGCAATTGTTTTTGAATATTGACCGCGTTATATCTCCAGACTTATTCCACAGTCAGTCTGTCATATTTATGTCATGTTCACTCAGCCAGATAGAAGACCTCAGTACACAAGTCAAAAGGTCCAGTTTCTGAGGTGGTCTGGGTGGTTGCTAGGCAGTTGTTGGTGACTACTAATCGGTTAAAAGAGGTCGTCCCATTATCTATAATGTTCTGGTGCTTACAGAAGTCACAGGTCACCTTCTGAATTAGCTGGTCAGTCTGAGCACTCATTCATGTTGGTGGTGATTTATCTAGATCGACTCTACGGTCTCAACACGCCTCAGAGTGTCTTTGTCTCGACTTTAAAATGCAGCTACTTTCCTGTCATTGATTATCGCTGTATTTTATGACAGTTTAGATGTTTTTTACCTCACTCATCTCTTTCTGTCTTTCTCTGCATGTCTGCTCAGTGTGATCATCAGACGGCGACTGGCGACAGTCTGCTGTCCAGTCAGAATCACCCAAGCGCTGATATTATTCAATACACATTATTAAATAGCCCTCCATCTGTGTATTTAGGTTCAAGCTTCATCACTACTCTCATGTGCAGAATGGTGGTGTCACATTCGTGATGTGTCTGATCTGGTCTGATCACATTCTGGTCTGATCTCTGGTTTTCTCTCTCTAAAGCCCAGCGGACGCTCCAACATGCTGCAACACTTCAAAGCGGGCGAGCAGTCCCACATCGGCTGCTACAGACTCCTGAAAACTATCGGCAAGGGAAACTTTGCCACGGTCAAACTAGCCAAGCACGAGCTCACAGGAAAAGAGGTGAGAGTTATGTTCTCTACATCAGAGATCTGAAACGGTAGTGTGCGATGTGACCCCCGGACTTTAGAGCGATATAGAGGAGAGGTCAGAGGTTAAGCTGCGCTGTAATCTCAGTACGGCAGGGTGAATTATTTACTGAAGATGTGGATTGTAATCTGTATGAAGGCTGTCACCGGCAGTCTCAGGCTTTTCTCCAAGTCTGATTAAACTCTGTATGTTCTCGGTCAGGTGGCCGTGAAAATCATAGACAAAACTCAGCTGAACTCCTCCAGTCTCCAAAAGGTGAGTCTGACCCCTCCCTCTCAGAATATTGTTTTTTTAACTCTCCCAATCTTTATGTTACGGCTCTTCCTGTCGCCTCACGGTTTCGAGATGTGAAGCCTTCGGTATTTAGGGTCTATGGCACTAATCATGGAAATTCTGAGGCGTACGGTTGGGTGGTGGTTTATATTTAGGCATTTAGCAGACGTTTTTATCTAAAGCGACTTACAAGGTGAAGAAAACAATGACGTAGTCTTCGAGCATTTGGAGCTGCAGTCTGTAACTTTTCCCTCTCCTGCCATCTCAGTTTAACACGTTAAATTGCAGCCTATTTTACATACTTTTCTTTAAGTATGTTGAAGTCAAATAGGAACATCATCTGTCTTTTGTTTCAGCTTTTTCGGGAAGTGAGAATCATGAAGCTCCTGAATCACCCGAATATTGGTGAGTTTAACCGTGTGTCACTCATTTGGCTCCACCCACGATGTTCATTAGTGTTCAATGTGTTTTTCTGCACAACTGGATTTAATGGTCATAATAAATAACCCAGATCGCATTTACACTTCTTTTGCCTGCTGACGTCATTTTGTGTCTGTGTTTAAAATTGATTAGTTATTACTGTAAAGAGAACGAGAATTATTTATAGCAACAATAAAATCAAGCAGTTGACAAGTATTTCCAAATGATTCAGGAAAATGCAACAAAGGTTTTGTGTATGTTTCCCATTGAACCACTAAATAAATACAACACATTCTTCTCTTCTCCTCTTCTGTCCTCGTGTAGTGAAGTTGTTCGAGGTGATCGAGACGGAGAAGACTCTGTACCTGGTGATGGAGTATGCCAGCGGAGGTCTGACAACCTCATTCAGACCTCATTTGATCTACCTCATTACACCTCATAGCGATTACGCTGCATCATAACATGCTGCAGAGCACTTTATTTTAATGTGGATGAGGCATTTAAAAACAAGACCAATAAAAATATCACAGTTGGCTGTTTTCCTGCTTGATTTTAGACAGGCTTTTTTGTGCCTTTTAAAGCTCCACACAAGCGTGTCTCTCTTTTGTGACTGTTGTTTGTGTCTCTCTCTCCAGGTGAGGTGTTTGATTACCTCGTAGCCCACGGCAGAATGAAGGAGAAAGAGGCCAGAGCCAAATTCAGACAGGTGAGACGCTGTGCATATGGTTTCATTTACTCGTGTGACGTGTGATGTCGCTGTGGAATGAACACAAAGCAGCACAGAAGACGTAAACACATCAGCAGGGTTTGTTCAGGGTTTGCATTTAAAGACCTCGTGTGCAAACCACACAGATGCCCAGTCACATGAGATGTGCTTAAGAATGTTTTTAACAGGTGTAGATGACAGACTGTGTCTCCTGTGGTCATCTGAGATGGCTGCTGATGCTTTGAGTTTGCTCAGAGTGACTTAACAAGTGACTTATTTCAAGTCACTTAAGTGTTTCAGCTACTGTTGAAGACTAAGGTCTCGTCTTTTGTTTCTCGTGTGTGCAGATTGTGTCCGCAGTGCAGTACTGTCACCAGAAGAACATCGTCCACAGAGACCTCAAGGTACACAATGTATTTTTACACTGGACATTATATGTCTTTGTTTAAATCCTGTATACGATTTTACTAAAACGCTCAAATGCTCTAGGCGGAGAACCTGCTTCTGGATTCAGACATGAACATCAAAATCGCTGATTTCGGCTTCAGTAACGAGTTCACGCTGGGCAACAAGCTGGATACGTTTTGTGGCAGCCCGCCGTACGCGGCCCCCGAGCTCTTTCAGGGGAAGAAGTACGATGGGCCGGAGGTGGACGTCTGGAGCCTGGGGGTCATACTGTACACACTGGTCAGCGGTTCTTTGCCCTTTGATGGACAGAACCTAAAGGTAAGGAGATGAAAGTGAGCGTAGATCTCAAGAGGTGTGAGTTAAAAGCTCAATGCTTGTGTTCATGTGTCCCCAGGAGCTTCGAGAACGAGTTTTGAAGGGAAAGTACCGCATTCCCTTCTACATGTCAACAGACTGTGAGAACTTACTGAGGAAGTTACTTATACTCAATCCAACCAAGAGAGGAAGTCTTGAGGTTTGTCTGTGCATATAAACCTGTCAAAATTAAACAGTCTTGTGTAGCCAGACTTTAGATCAGAGGTCTCCAGACTTTAGATCAGAGGTCTCCAGCGTGGTCCACAGAGCTGCAGAGTTTATCTCCAACACTAAAGAAACACACCTGAAACAAAGCTAATCAAGCTCTTTGGGACTGACAGAAACATCCAGACAGGTGTGTTATTGGAGAGAGTTAGAGTTAAACTCTGCAGGTGAACCTGTGTCCTCCAGGAACATGAATTGGAGACCCTGTTGTAGACCCTGCAGCATAATGTCTGGTCCACACAGCCTGGACTTTATAGGACATTTATATGTAGTGGGTTACACACCTAAAACTCTCCTGGTGTCCTGCTCATGCCCAGCAGCAGATCATGAGGGACCGTTGGATGAACGTGGGACATGAGGATAATGAAATGAAGCCCTACATCGAACCCCAGCCCAACTACAGGGACCCTAGGAGGACAGGTACGCACCCCTGTGGTTTGGATGAGAGGTGGGGCTGTGGTGATGATCATAGTGATGATGGGTGGGCTTTGAGACCGAGGTGGGTTCTGATTGGGTGAGGGGACTGGATCTGATACCTTTTATCTGAGCTTCTTTATTTGTGAGTTGAAATAAAGATATGCTTTGTTTTTTGTGTGTGAATATTGTTTTTGTCCATTGTTATAGTTTGATTGTTACAGCGTTACAGCCTTGCAAAACACATCGTACTGCAGACATAAAAAACTGGCATTAGTGGTGACATGTTTTGCACAGGCAAGCATGCAAAAGTGTGGCAGGTTGTCGAGCTTGTTGGAAGTTTTTCCAGCAGTTTTTTGTTTCCTCAGAAATCATGCGCCGGATCGGATACTCTCAAGACGACATCGAAGATTCCCTCATTAACCAAAAATACAATGACGTCATGGCAACTTACTTATTACTGGACTACGTGAAGTCAACGTTCCCAGTATGTTGTCTCTTAAAGATCATGTGACTGTCTGCGTGTTTGTGCATGAAGTCTACTACGGCTACTTGTTCGGTTATGACACTCTTATTTCTCTTTGTCTTAGCTGGATGACTCTTCAATAAAGCTCCGCCCAGGCGCTGACCTCACCAACAACTTCCAGTCACCATATAATCGGGGACAGCGCAGTAACTCCAGCCTGAAGCCCCGCAGACCCACAGACCACAGTAAACCGTCACTCTGCTGGAACTTTAACCATCTTTATCCTTGAGCTCTTCACATAAACGTCCTTCTTCTCCACCTCAGGTTCCTTCAGGCATCCTCATGGTGACAGTAAGCACATCACTGGTTCAGGCAGCTCCAGTAAAGTCTCTCCCAGTCCACAGATCTCAGGAGACCATAAGAGGACTGCGAGCCCTTCCACGGTGAGTACAGGTCTCCTGAAGATCTGACACGCAGCAGATGTCTGATGTCTCATCGCTGATGTGTTTGTGATCTGTAGAACAGTGTCCTCTCCTCAAGCGGTCACAGCAGACTCTCTCCAGCAGCTGAGAGGAACGGCAGGTACTGACACGCTCTTATCAACAGTCTTTTGTTCAGTGCTGTTCATTGTGCTGTTCATTGTGCTGTTCATTGTGCTGTTCATTGTGCTGTTCATTGTGCTGTTCATTGTGCTGTTCATTGTGCTGCTTCCTTCAGCCACATTAAAAGGCAAAAGTTGCGGAGGGACGATATGCGACTGATGAAACGCTGCATCGCACATGCGTCACACTTTTATCAGTTTGATTCCGCTCTGTTCTGGTGGTTGTATCATCCGTTTGACGCCGTTTATCTATTTAAGAATTGAGCTGATGTTAGTGTTACTGTGATCTTTGGTGAAGATGCTGAAAATAGACATTTTAAGCCCCAAAATAGATCCATCAGAATCCACATCTGCATATCAAAACACAAATGTTTTTATCTTGTGGTTTGTGCGATATTCCTTTATTCCTCCAAATCCTCCATCTCTGCGTAATCTAACCTGTCTGCTTTACACCCCACCCCCTTACCCGACCCTTCACTTTGTACCTGGGGGGTGTTGTGTTGGGTCATTCCCTCAGCCTGATCACTCCAGGGTCTCGCTCCTCTATCGCCTCGGCAACCGCGGTCCTCGCTGCCTCGTCTCGCACCCGCCACCACAGGTCCTCGTCCAGCTCCGCCCACCCCAGCCCCCCAGACCTCATTGCACTTCGCCCCAGGCAAGTGGCAGCCGTGGCCAGACTCAGAGCAGTCAGGAGGAAGGGCGAAGGGTTGGGGGGGGTCAACTTTAAGAGTCAGGGCCGAGGGAGGGGTCGGTATGATTCATTTACACAGAACTGCCGAGCATTTAGCGGGTTTGTAATATGTAAGATCTACAGATCAAGAAAAAGCCTCCGGGTAGAAAGATGACAACAAGGTTCTAAATGAGAGTCGGGTGGTACCGTCCAACGGTAGAAACAGACTTCTTGTAGTAGCTGCAGACTTTTCTCTGTCACTCTAACATCAGCGTGTCACCCATCACATCTAACTCACTGCCTGCATCTCCTGCACGCATGCATGTGTCACGTGCATGCGGATGATGGTCATACTGCAGGTCTGGAGATCCCCACAGCAGCACATTAACACCCACAACACAGCACATGCTGCTCGACACCTGTCTAAGCAGTGGCTTGCATTAGTAACAGTCCACTTTAATAACAGTAGCTGAGTTTCTAAAGACATCTGTTTGCTTGTGTGCATGCTAATGTTTCTCCCCTGAAGAGATTTTCTTCAGCTTGTTTGTTGGAGTTTCATGCATTGTTTTGATGATAGCTGCATGAGAACTAATAATAAAGGTGACGTGGGCAATTATTTCCAAATTTTAAATGTACTTTGTCTCATCCCAGCTTGATGTGGATTAAAAACTATCAGTAAGCCAGTTGTTTGTTTTAAAAAACCTGCTTAAAAACGTTTCCTTCAGGCATTATTTTGCTACTGAAATTGCACACTTCACCTTTAACTCGGATAATAAGAATAAATCAGAAATAACCGCGATGTCCTTATATGACAGACTGTAACTCACAGCTGGTCGTGTGTCTTGTTACGTTGCAGAGAAGACCGATGGCACAATTATAACTGGATTTCATGATTGTATGCTTTGTTTTATTGCAGCAGGTTTAAAATTGGTTCTGGAATTAACCGTTGATTAATATTTCACATTTCACATTAATGTTTTACAAGCACACATTAGCAGGAAGAGCAGCAGTTGGTGGTATAATGAATTACCCATTAAACATCATGTCTTGTATGTGCATGTTGATCAAATTCAAAAAGTGTCTTCCATGTTTTGATCATGTTTTGTATTTAAATGGATGTTTTTACACGAGTTTAAACACGATCTCTTTTCATCTCTGGAATACAGCACAACCCCACAGAGAAGTCCAGTGGTGTCTCCCTCAGCTCAGACCATTAACATTTCCTCGGTGACGGATCGAACCAACTTCCCCAGAGGGGTGGTGAGCAGAAGCACTTTCCACGCAGGCCAGCAGAGGTACATGCGGGATCAGCCCGAATCAGCATTTAACAACCCCTCGGCCTCCGCTGCTGTCTCCCACGGCAACAGCGATGCGCGCAGTGCTGGGACGGGCATCTTCAGCAAGTTTACCTCTAAGTTTTTACGCAGGTGAGTCCATCTGTGTTCACGGGTTAAAGAATGAATAACTGTTTATATCGGGCTGTTGTCAAATCGATTTCATGTTCCCTAATGCATCAAATTATGATTCTGTTCACAGCAAGGCTGTGAGGGATATCTGTACAATACCTTCAATAGATTGTGCTGTTCTGTTTCCTAGCTGATTTTTACAACACATTTTCTAGAATCACCGCAAGATTACGACCATTTAAAATGGTCCGTCTGTCGGTCAGGCCTCGTTTTCATAGGGTGTCACAATAGGGTGTCATCCTGACCGAGGTCCACGTTCAATAAACACAATAACAGACGCTCCTCAGAGACCCTGATCCATTTGACTTTTACCTGATAGGAAAACAGGACATATTTGTGAGATTGTTAATGGTTCTTACACATTTGAGAAACGTTTCTCCTTTTCTTCTCTAATTTATTTGTTTTTGTAGAAATCTCTCATTCCGATTTCCCAGAAGGTAGGCTAACTCCACCCAAACTCTTCTTTCTGTGCTCTTTATTTCTGTGGTGTCTTGTGTCATGACTCAGGGTTTCTCTTTATTTGTTCCACATAAGTATCTTTTCATGGTATCATCCTGTGCTAATGCTTTGTGTTCATTGGCTGGCTGGCTGGGTCCTGCTGAAGCCCTCTCATTAGACATTTGCTCACATCACATCTCCCCTTCCCTGAATCCAGGTGTCTCTGTATCTGTTCTGCCCTCATGCAACACGACACACTCCTGCAAACTCCTACAATGCAGTTAAATGACAGTGTGATGCTTCTTACATTGGCCAGAGAGATCAGACTGTTGCACCAGCAGAAGTGTGTTAAATGCACAGCACATGCTTCTATTTTGATGCCCGTTTTCTTTGCACACAACAACAAACATGAAGTGTGACCAGTGATGTCATTCATAAATGCATGACACCTATAAACTGGTTTTTATGTATATATTGAAAGTCTCGTGCGAATTTGAACGAGAGTGAGAATCAGAATAATAGATTTTTCAGAAGTTTTCTAGAAGTACAAGAAAACAGCAACCCCATTCATTTTAAATGGCAGGTAAGTTACCACAGCATGCAGATGAAACCGTCCATCAGGGTGCGAGTTGAGCTTTCATGGTGAGGGTTTCTCTCTTCCTCTCCCTCATTCTTGTACTGGGCTGTTTAGGAGGTCGATGGTCTGATGTTTTTTCCTGCTCGTCCGACTTTGTGTATTCTGTCAACACACTCCTCACTGTAGTCACTTGTACAGCCACCGTACAAATACATACACCAGCAGACAAAACTGTTGGGCTGTGAACCACAACATGTAGGAGCTACAATTAAACAGTTTATCTCCTCAGAAGGCTTGTTAAATACAGGATTTGTGTGTAGAAGCACCTCTGGTTGTCACACTCCAGACACGACACTGAATTTAGTTTTCCATTAAAATTGAGATTTCCTATAACTTTTGGAGTCATCTTAAATGTTGTATGCTCCAACATTACCATTTAAAGATGTATATAGCAAACTACAAACTGTCCAGATTACTCAAATTACTTCCAAAAACAGTCAGCAAGCAAATGCTAAATGTGTCAGTCAGCATCCTTATGTTGATTTACCACGTGTTGATGGAAAGCACCTGCGTGCTGATTTGTGCAGGTGTGCTAAATACAGCATGACTAAAGTGATTGTGTTGAGTTGTGGTTTGAAAGGAAGGCTTGTTAAGAAGCTGGTGAAGGAAAAGAAGTGTTTTGCCTTTTGCTTCCAATATTTTGTATTTTTTGTGCAGAAATGCCTTAATTGACATAATTACTGACATAATAGTGCCAGAATTAGGCTTATTTTTACATAGTAAGGCTGTACGCTATAATTTATGTTTTTTTTCTCATGTAAGAGGTTTAGTGCAGTTTATGGTATGTAATCCCAAGGAGCTTCTGACAGTATTCAGATAAATAATTGATTAATGCAGATTATACAAATAGATGTAGTTAACTGATGCAGAGGTCCACATGAATGGAACTAATAACTGTCAGCGGTTAGTTGGTTAATCCCTGAACGAGAGACTAAACTTGTTGGTTTTCTTTGAGGAGTCCGAATGAGGGAGAGTTTCGAGATGAGGCTGGCAGGTGAGGACACTGACTGATTAATAAAATCATTTTATCATCAAAAAATCCAGAAACACACACTGCTCAAATCACAAGAACGTTACAATAACGTAACGTGAAGAAACGATTTTAAAATGAGATTAGTCTGAATGTGAAGATTTCATTGGGTGTTTATCGTTGAATCATTGGATGATGACTGCATTATAGTCTCCTAAAGCACATTCCACCATGATGTTTTGTTTGTGTTGCTGGTGAAAATGGAGGTGAACTGGTATGTACATGTCAGTGTTTGTGTTCCTGTCATTCACCTTGTGTTTCCTGTTTGTGCCTCTTTCATCATTTTAACTCAAGACCCGTGTTGAGCGCAGCAGATAAGATGGAGAAAGGTGTCCAGGGGCTGCCAGGTGATGAGAACAGTCTGTCATCTTCACCAGCGTCCAACACTCCATCCACACAGACCTCGAGGGACACCAGACCCCGCCCCCTGCGCTTCACCTGGAGCATGAAGACCACCTCCTCCATGGAGCCCAACGAAATGATGAAGGAGATCCGGAAAGTTCTGGGCTCGAACAGCTGCGAGTACGAGTTGCGCGAGCGCTTTATGCTTTTCTGCATCTCAGGCAACCCTGCGCGCGACGATTACGTCCAGTGGGAGATGGAGGTGTGCAAGCTACCTCGCCTCTCTCTCAACGGTGTGCGTTTTAGGAGGATCTCCGGCTCCTCCATCGCCTTCAAGAACATCGCCACAAAGATCACCAATGAGCTAAAACTGTGAGGAAGCTGATGAGGTTTCCATGGAGACTGAGATCTTGAACCCGAGCTCATATACTGGGAATGAAGCAGCACTGTGAGAAGTTGGGAGCCTCGTAACAGCAATAAAGAGTCTAGAGGCTGGAAAGAGAGACACTGTGTGAGACAGGGGAACATTTGTGCATATTTCATTTTTAGGGGCGTTATTTTCTTTTTGGGGAACTGTTCTGTCTTGGTTTGGGTTTTCTGTTCCTTTATCACCCCAGACACACACTCTGTGTTTTGTATCATTGTTTATTTGTGGCAGTTTTAAGTTTTGTGTTTTTTTTGGGACCTTACAGTTGTCTTCAGTTCAGAAACATTGTTGAAGAAGTTGGAGTGGAACTGGATCTGTTTGCCAGTGTGTTTTTCTACAAACCAGCTACGGTCATAAAAAACCTCTGTACCCTGAATCTTATCCTGTGTTCGACCACAGACACAATGATAAACCACCATATTACTTGATACAGTTCCAGTGAGCTGTAACCAGCAGAGGGAAATAGATCCATGACTTGATGCTCTAAATTTACCGCAGAATACGAGAGGGTGTCTTAGACATAATTCAGTAGAGCCAGAGTTAAATTTCATAGTTACTCTACTGTAATTTTGACCTGACCAATAATATGGTAGCTAATCCTTAACTTCTGCCCCAGTTTCACATGTTATTTTAACTAATGGAAGCTACACTTGTTAGAGGCGAGTTAACCTCATGCCACCCTAAGACCACACAATTAGTTTTGTTGTTTCTCCTCTACTGCAGGGGTTCTGTATCTGAAACTAATTAAGGGGCAATCAAGTCATTATTGGTGGATTGTGGTGTAATTGAGAATTACTGGTTGGACCCAGTCTGTTGCACTGGAATGAGTCTGTTGTGTTGCCTTTCTCTGGAGATTATTATTATTATATGAATAAACAACTTGGTTGATTAGTGTTTAATTTAACAATATTTTTAATCTTTGGTTTTATTTTCTACTGTTTTACCTTTGAAAAATATACTTTTGTTTTTTCATTGTTTTAAAGATCACAATACAAAGTCCTTTCTAAAACATCCCAGTTGATATTTATTATAATTTTCCTTGTACATGAATAACATTAGCAAACATTATATTTGACAATATAATATCATTATGTCGCCCTTTTAAAACATTACACAATATACAATACGGCTCTGTTTTTATATTTCACCTTAAGATGCTGCAGCCAAAACGATGTTTAATTACACTGATATTGTCAACTGCACACTAAAAATATCAATCACACCAAACACTGTGTGATGTCCCTCGTCGTCACAGACCGAGACATCTCAAAGATGGATGAAAATAGTGTCATGACAAGTTTGTTACGGATTATTTTTCAATATTTAGATATCTATACTGAATCCTCCAGAAACTCAGAGGCGCTGCGCGCACGCCTCAGCCGGGTGCCGTTCTGGGGTCAGTCGGAAGGGGGCGACAGCTCTCAGACGCCTCGGTGTGCACGCGACCATCCCCCGTCTCTCGGACTGGCGCCGTCGTCATCCATTAGCAGCGGAACAGCGCGCGTCCTCGATACAAGTGCTTTGTGACGGTGAGTTTTAATGGTTGTATTTACTCCGTAGCCTCTCGGTTATCTTGTGCGTCGTGAGGTTAACCGTACGACACGGCCGGTTAAGTTACTGTTGCTTAGTTACACGTTCGCTTGTATGCTAATCTCTCACACAATGAACGCCGTGCTCACATGAACCACGCACGTAAAAATGCATCGACGTAAACAAGCGTGCATTACGTCGCTGCTTTATTTTGGCTGTCCAAACGGCACCTTTAAAATACTCGAGCCCCTTTCTTAGTCGTGAGGTGAATGGTGTTAGCATTAGCACGATAGCTTTTATCATTCAGAATCAAGGGATCAGTCATGTGACTGTACAATTACATTAGTCTCGTCTGCTTACGCCAGTCGTTCATCTGACACTGTAATAACATTAATGCAGCGTCCCAATTCGCCTGCGTATATTACTTATATTTTAATTACTTATACCTTGAAAGTACGTACTGTTTTCTGTACTAGAAGAGTACACAGCTCTGGAACGTACTAACGCATAGCGGAAGTGATCGTTGTTGCCTAGACAACATTGTGATCTTTAACAATCACACACGTGAAAACACACTGCCTACATTTAAACATGTTTTCATGATTTCGTATGTAAAATTTACTATATAGTTTAATTTGTTAATTCATTAAAGCGTTGTTTATTTGGTGTATTAATTCTGTAGCGTCAGCCTCTCGCAATGAGTTGTGGGTAATATCAGCCGTAAGAATGTTTATTTAGGGGAAATGGTGTGTAAATTGGGACGCAGGGCAAGTCTAATTTTAAATCATTTACAAAGTCGTCAAACTTTATATTTGAAGCCACTTCAAAAGTGAAACAACGCAAAACCATCATGTCATTAATATTAAACGAATTTCTATATGATCTATTCTGTGTTGGTTGCAGACCAAAACTTTACTATTGTCGTTATTCTTTAACACATATTGGTTATATTCCTTTAACAGACCAATTGTTCTTTGTTGTTTTAGTAGGATATTAAAATCATCTGATATTAACAACCAGGAAGTTTCTCTGGCCTGTTTTTGCTTTTGTAATTCTTTGTCGAATTGTGATTGTGTAGATTTTGTTTGTTAATTTCTGTTTGTTCTTTGTCTTTAGGAACTGCTGAGTTTGACACCTTACACCTGCAATCAACCAAAGACTGATATATCAATAAAAATACACCCGTTCTTCCCGTCCAAAATGGTGAAGATATTTGTTGGCAATGTAGCTTCGGAGACCACTGAAGACGAGCTCCGTGCTTTGTTTGAGGAGCACGGCGCTGTGTCTGACTGTGACATTCTGAAGAACTATGGCTTTGTACATATGGATGAGGAAGTGGCCGCTCAGAAGGCCGTGTCTGCTTTGCACAAGCACGAGCTCAACGGTTCCCGTATCACTGTTGAATACGCCACCACTAAAGTGCGCAATGCCACCAAGATCTACGTGGGCAACGTACCTGAAGGCGTCACCGCTGCCAAAATCAAAGAGCTCTTCCAGCCGTTCGGCAAAGTGGTGGAGTGTGACATCGTGAAGAACTACGCGTTTGTTCACATGCAGAGGGAAAGTGAGGCTCTGGAGGCTATTTCAGAGCTCAACCACACGAAACTGGAGGGCCAGAAGATCTTTGTTTCTCTGTCTCGCAGTAACCCGTCCAGAAACGGCAGAGGGGAGGAATATTTCTCTCCCCCTCCGCATCACTATCCGCCTCACCCACACCACCATCCTCACTTTCTCCCCCCGCGCCCGCCGCCCCGCGACTACTATCCCCCCCGCGGCCGACTTCCACCCCCTCCGCTGCCTCCTCCGCCACCACGCGCCTACTACGAGCGTGATATGTACGAGAGGGGCCTCCGCCACGACCCGTACGCTGCCGCCGCCGCCCCACGTTTTTACGATCGGGATCCATATGACAGACGCCCTCCGCCTCGACCCATCACGCCTCCTATCGCAGCTCGCTACTACCGTGAGCGCAGCCCTCTTGGTGGCCGTCGCTCTCTCCTGCCTCCACCTCCGCCTCCACCCTCTTCTGCCAGCTTCGCCCGCAGTTTTGCCCGCAACGGCGCCGCCTCAGTGCCCCTTCCCCCCTCCAGCACTGCTTCCTCCCACTATCAGCGCTTCTCTCTTGGCTCAGGCTTTGATAAGGATGATTATTTGGAGGACAAGTACAGCAATGGCTTCAGCCGTGGCTACTAATCATGTTCCTGTCAGTATTATTTAAGGGGACAGGTCATTGGAGAGGGGCGTACCTTCAGGGAATTGGAGATGAATTTTGTAGTATTTTGTGGTTGTAGCTTTTAGACGACGGGTCATACAGCTAATACTAAATTAACGATTACCTCTGCCTAATGAAGGAATAGCAAATGGGAAGTGGAAATTTTTATAGCATGTCTAACTACAAAACTTGTCGTTCATATCAGTTGAAATATTTTCCTAAAAGACCCTTATTTGTTTTTTTTGNNNTTTAGTTAAGATGTAGGGAATGTTTGTGTTGTTTTTTTCATTGGATATGAACAAGTGCAGAGTTTGTGTCCGTCTAAGATGGACGTGTCATGTTTGCTGTTGACCTGCGTTTATTTCTCTGTTTGTCATTTAGGAGTGATATTTAATTGTTTTTTATGAGTTAGAGAGGCAATGCTAAACATCACGTCTCTATAACCAAATTGTGTAGATACTGTTCGATCCTCCTTCACAGCAGCTGCTTTTTTTCTTTTTCCCTTAAATTGGAGTTAAACATTTTTGTTGGAGTTCTTGCGTGATAGGCAAACTGATTGGCTGTTGGTGTTAGAAGTTGTCGGATGAAAGTGGGAAGAAACAGACAGGAAATGGGAAAAGAGGTGGTTGTGGGCGGAGCTGTATTCTGACTGATCAGCCAATCACACGGCTTACCGGGCGCATCACATCTACAAGCCGCTCAACTTTCGGATCCGTCACCGGACGACCAACCAGCCGCTAATAAATTAAAAACAACGCGGATTCATTAGTGCAAGTTGTACACTGTATTTCAGTATTACATTGTTTTAAAAATAGCTAATTTTCCAACTCCGCAGACTTTGAGAAAGTTTTCAAAGATTAGAGATTCTTTTGGCATAGTTGTACTTTAATTAATACTCCACATTGTTACCTGTCTTACTTGTACTACTGCTGTTTGCGCTTCCATTGTCAACGTGCAGTTCTGTTTAAAATGTACGTGTGTTTGTTGATCCGACACCGCTAACTTTACCCTCTTGTCCAGTCAAACACTTTTGCGATTGTTTGATAGTGATTCGCAATATATGCCTGTTTTGATTAAACGTATAAAAACCTGTTTTACCAATCGATGTTCACCATTTAGCCGCCTGAATAAAACTTCGACTGACTTAGCCGCAGCGTTTTCGAGTCTCTTTGTACCTGTGTCACTCGCTCACGTCATCACTCGTATACTGCTAATGTTCTGCTGTTTGGTCACTCACTGTTAAATAAATAATTCAGCTAGATTCGTTTAAAAACTTTGCGCTTGCATCACACAAAATGCCAGAGACGTTATTTAAACTAAATTCCTGTCATGTTGTCTCGTTTAAACCCCTGGCCAACATCAATTCATGTTGACTAGCAGTTTATCACACGCTTGTGTGGCTCCTCAGAACGGGTGAGTTAAAAATAAAGGTAAGTCATATTTCAACGGTTTGGACTGTTGTTCTCATTGCATGCTGTTGAACGTGACCATAAACTTAAAAAAAAAAGCTGCATACTGTCCATGAAACATGTCATTCTGTGCTGCCTTTTTCTGATGCCCTAATGTGTTGTACTCTCTCCCCTCACAGTTCCTCAGTAATGCCACAATTCATACTGTGTAGTCATCAAGAGGAGCCGTGTAAGATGTGCTCATGAACTGTAGAAACCTCATACTGACGTTCTGTTGTTTTCTGTCACCCGTGGAGTCTAGAACGTCATTCCATTACAAGTGTGTTTATGGGAGGGTCATTTTCTCATTATCTCTTGTGAGAAAGCAAAGTAACAAATAAGCAATATTCATTTTGTGTGTGTTTCATAGGTGACCTGTCAGTTAGCCTTTTCATCATTAAAAGAGCAAACGAAAAGGTAATGATCAGCTGTGAATCAGCAGCACAAGGCCGGTTTAAAGTATTTGTAGGGCTCATTCGTAACTGAAGTTGAATGTCTGTACGGTCAGCTCTCTTATTTGGCCCTGAGGTGGTAAAATGATTGTTGAACGTCATTTTGTATTTCTAAACTTCTCTGGTGCGTTTGGCTCTCTTTACTGAGAATGAACTGTAAGCACCACACATAACATTGTGTTCTGGTTTATGTTGTTCACTAACTGAAGAGTCGCTACATATCACTTTATCACACATCCTTCCAGATGTGATTTTATGATGCGTGTCATCTAGATCTTCATTGTCTGCATGTTACTGTCTGTTAGATTGTGAGAAAGCAGATGAGAATGTAATAAATACACTCTCAGAAGTGAAGGTGCTGCAAAAGGTTCTTCACAGTGATACCACAGAAGAACCATTTTTGGTTCCCCAAAGAACGTTTCAGGCAAGGAATCATTTCTTGTCTTTTATGGCCGAAAGAACCTTTGTGAAAGAGGTTCTGTGGATGTTAGATGTTCTTTATGGAACCATACAGCCAAAAATGGTTCTTCTATGACATCATGTAGCAGGTGATACAAAGAACTTTATTTCATTCTGACATCACACTTGCTATGCTCAGTTTCATGTGTTTCTTGTATCTGTTGGTATTTTTAAGTGAATAAAGGCGACGTGATGATGGTTATTTAATCAGTGGATGTGTTTTCCTGAATGATCTTTGAAAATCAAATGTCATTGTACCCACCCCATATTCTTAAAAACACGCTCCAGGAATATTAAACGGGCTGTTAAGATCAAGACGTAAAGATCATTGTTTTGATCGTTTATGTTGTGTGTATTATGTTTATGTGCGGCCATCTTGGCCAGGACTCTCCAGTGGAAGAGATTTTATTTCAATGGGACCTTCCTGGTAAAAAAAAAAAGGACAAATAAATGTGAATTCACAATGTGCTTTTAATATTTACAGAAGACAATGCAGGTAAAGGTCACAGCCCATTGCCTTCATAACTTCAAAACATTTATTTGTGATCGCATGTAATAACTCTCCTGAACATTTGTAACGGATACTATAACAGCAAATATCACATGGGGAAGATTTTTACAGTCATCCATCAATATGTCTCCTTATAACTGTATTCAAAGCCTCACTGTCCTCAGGTGTCACTCCTACAATCCCAGTTTACATCTCGTCTGTCACAATCACAGTCCCACAACAAATAAAAGCAATATTACACTCCTACACACAAACAAGTTGTGAAGAATCCGGAACGTTTTGTCCATGTGCCAATAAAATGAAGACAGAACCATTAACTAATAAAGGCGCAAGTTAAAATATAAAAGTCACGAAAACAGTGTTTCTTTAAGTTCAGAGTAAATTAATGTTTGTTCAGATCCTTCAATCTGATTGGCCGAGCTGCATTTCTTAAGTGCTGATGTACAGATTGATTGATAAATGCGTCTTTAAAGCACTAAATGATTTCAGGGAGCACATACAGTCTGTGTACAGGCACGAAATTAGGCACTCTGATGTAGCTGCAATGTTTCATATAAAAATGTTTCAACAGAAGACAAGAGTAATACTTGGCATGTATATTTCCACTGCAGTGGCACTTTCAAAACTTCTGCAAATGAAAATGAACATAAACGTACTCAAGCCATAATATATAGATTAATACTAAAAGCAACTTTTTGTACACACGATATTATTAACTTAAATTTCTTAATTGAAAAGATGTTTATCTACAAACAAAACTATTATCTGTGATTGATCTTTAGTTAGATTTTATATTATATATAATACTTCCCAAAATGTCACTGTGAAACGCAGCCTTATTTAATTCAGCTTTTATTTATTATTTTAAGGGTAAAAATATAAAATTAAACAATAAAATACAGGATCACCGACTCTCAATCCGCGAGTATTTAACTCCACCCACTGGCAGAACTGCGTCACTGCGCATGAGCAGTAACAACATTTACCAACACGTGTAAAACTGTGTTTGTTCTGTCTATCTATTCCTATTTCCCCCCGTCTGTCTCCCGCGCTGCCCCCAGTGTTGGTGAGAGATCTTGCCGATAGACCAGCAGCAGTCGCCCGGGTAACTTTCTCTGTGCTCCGCAGCATCGCAGGGCGAAGCTACACCGCGCTGACCACCGATCCAACGTCTGTCGAGTCTAACGAGGTTTTAGCATCAGTGATGGAGATTGTGTCGAACTTGTAGCGGAACTTGTAGAGAGCGTTCTGATGAAGATGATGGTATACAAAGCGCGTCGTCTCTGACTGATAAAGATGGTGTTGTTGTTGGCGATGATGAAGATGTTGATGATGATGATGGCGGGAAGCCTGTCGAAGCAGACGAGGCTTCCGCACAAACACCAGACGACATCAGCGCGTGTCATGAACAGCCGTGGAGAACAGCCGTGGAGAACAGCCCAACAGGTAAGACACAAACTAGTCCACTGATATTAACCAGAAACATAACATGTCCTTTTTAAATGATGTATCTTTAAACAATAGAGAACATATTCAACAATTGATTTTAATATTATATAGTATTATATTTAATACAAAATAGTTAGAATATATATAGTGTACATTATATATATAGTTTATAGGATATATATAGTGTAAATAGCCAATGTTTATGTTGTACTGTCCTTGTTTTACAAAAGATATTTTTCTGTTGCTTTGTAATATAATGTAACTCTTGGGTCTTCTTGAGGTATAAATGTGTATTAATACATAAATCACATAGAACGCAATCAGTTGTGTACGTTTATTATTATTATTTTAAATGGAGTATGTGCAACTATTTGTATCGCAACATAGTATCCACGTGTCATTTAATTATAAAAATTAAGCATTTATCAGGAAGTTCACTATTGTTTTATTTTCTGTCTTTGTAGAAAAACGAACTAAAGAGAAGAAAAAAGGAATCCGTGCATTCTTCCGAAAAACATGGAAGCTGATAAAACGCCCCTTCCGTCGCCACAACAAGAAAAGAGTTGATCCTGTAACTCTTCCAGTTTCTGCAGCAGATCCGTCTGATTCTGAGACGTCTGCTGTGGCCGGTCCCTCCGGGATTCAACATGT
>JAZGTI010006016.1:0-24215 GCA_036877585.1 Botia kubotai | reverse complement strand
CCAGACCCAGCAGCACAATATTTCTGTTCGGTTTTCTCTTCAGTAACACAGCAGTCATGGACCAACAACGCAAGTTTACGCATAGTTCTCTGATTGGCCGACCACTTAAATATAAAACAACCCAAAACCTGCGACACTGGCGAACATCAAAGCCACAGGGACGTGTTTACAAAACCTCTTCTGTGTCGCGCAAACAGCGATCACAGGGTGAAACAGCCACAGCCGTTGTTTCGCGACAAGTGTGGGCTGACAAAGTCTCTGGATTATTCGCGAAACGCCATTAGGAGCTTGTTAGCGGTTTGTTGCGCTTGCAGTGATACTTACAAAGTCGGCGAACATATGTTTGTCAAACTAAACGCCCACTAACACAGACTGAACTACATCTTATTAAAGAAAGCTACTGTACATTCAAAGAACTGTGTTTGCTGAGAGAAAACATCAGTCTATCTGACTAGCGTAGATCGTGAATACCGACGTCTTCAGGTTGATGGATCAGATCTGTCAATCACTTGTCATGGGGCTCTGGAGGAGTGAGGAGTAGACCTGGTTCCTTTATGCGTGATTTTACAGCCATAACTCAAAAAACAAAGATAATATATGAACTTCTACTTGTGTGCATGTAGTTTACTAGCTACTAGTGTCTAGTTTACTAGCTACTAGTGTCTCAATCTCCTTAAATATACAATTTTGTTCCCAGGAATCGATGATAAAATTTATGCATGGTGATATTCAAACTCAACTTCTAAGGCCGGCCCCACACCTAACCTTAAAATCTTTTTCTGGTCCTGTGTGAAGCTCTTTGCAGCCCTGAAGTTGATTCATTTTCTTTTGATTATCAATTTGGAATTTCCAATGGTATTTGTTGTTTACTGCAATATATTGAGATTCTGTGTATTTCACGGAGATGGACTAAGAGTATTTTATTTTTTTACCTCTCATTTTCCTTCTATTTTTTCTCATCATCCCACGCACCTTTCAAAATAGATTTTCTGGCATTTGTAAAACATCTTAAAATACCCGACGGCGCGCTCGTGATAAACACTTTCCAGCAGAGATGAAAACAGATGGAGGTTTGTAAGTAAAGGCCATTTATGAGCAGGTCTGGAGTTTGGAAGCTGTGTGTCCGTAACTTTTAAGGTCATGCACAAACAATGGCTACAGGATCGGCCGAAATTACAGCTGACACGTGCTGACAAGATACAGGCAATTATTGAGCTAGACAATGATCTACTGTACAGTGCAAACACAGCGATTTTCATTCCTACACAGAGAGAGAAAAAAGAGAGAGAGGGAGAGAGAGCATGAAACAGATAAAGAGACGACAGATAGAGAGAGTGAGACGGAATAAAAACATATAAAGAGATATAAAGAGCTAGAGAGCAGCCGACAGAGAGAACAAAGCAGAGAGAGAAAAAAAGAGACAGAGGGAGAAGGGGGGACACAGAGAGAGAGACAAAGACACAGACAGAGAGACCTATAGATAGAGTGAGACAGACAGAGTGAGAAAGACAGAGAAAACAGAGAGAGAGACAGAGAGGCAGAGAGAGAGATAAACAGAGTGAGACACAGGTAAATAGAGAGAGAGAGAGAAAGAGAGAGAGAGAGAGAGAGAGAGAGAGGCAGAGAGGGAGATAAACAGAGTGAGACACGGGGAGATAGAGAGAAAGAGAGAGAGAGAGAAAGGCAGAGAGAGACAAATAGACAGAGTGAGACACAGAGAGAGAGAGAGAATGAGAGAACTTCAAGAGTTAAGGCAGAACTGATGCTCTTAATCTCTGTGAACCGGTCAGGTGATGACATCAGCTTTATCATTGAACTTCATACACCATGACAGTCCTGCAAAACACAACAACACGCATCTAAAACTACAGGCGTGAATTACTGCACGAGAAGTTCAATTCACTGCAGCTACCACGGTAGCCAAATTACACATGCTAACATGGACAAGTGACATATATTCACCTCTGAACGAACAAAACTACATAAGGGCAAATAAAACATGTTTTTTATTTGATTACAAACATGGTTTAATTAGGCCTGTCCTACCCGTAATGTGTTTTGCGTCAGCGTTTAATTTGCTCTACGACCTCTTCATTCTCCTGATTTAAGAGCAGAAGATTCCCGGCTGATTTTCGGCAGGCTGGACCTCACAGATCAGGTAATTAAAAGGAGTAATTGACTTATGCTGTCGGCCACGTTCGATCATAGCGCGGAAGAAAAACTAGGTCGTCGACAACAGACTCTCTTTCAACGACAGTTCGGCTCTCATTAGCTGTAATACACTGCGATGCGTCTGTTTCACAAGTGTGTACGTCTTCAAATCATATTTGTGACTCCGTAAATTAAGTATACAGAGGCGTGTGTATTTTCGGCACCCATATCTAGGCCCTGTTGCAGACAGATGAGGCATACATCTATCTCTATGCAATCTGTTGTATGTGGAGTTTGTTAATTATCATTTGTGCAACCTAATGGGTCATGAGAACGACTCAGCTAGTGTGGGTATTAATATTGGCACATCACTCGTGTTTAACCACAGATGGTTTCCCGCCCGCAATGTCTTGCGGCCTTCTGTTATATCTCTAATCTATAACCATTATCTAATGCTAATATTTATTTAGCAAGAAACGCGCTACTAATTACAAATTACGTGTGAAAACGTTTCTTGGTGAGACCGACCTGTTTGTGAGTCGTTACGGATCAAACGGTCCTCAAACGAGCCAATCAAGGATGACCTTTATTAATAAGAAGCCTTCTGATTGGTCATTTTACGGCTTGTGTCAACTTACTGACCAATCAAAAGACTAAGGAGATCTTTATTTGCATATATAACGATACAGTGGTCCCACACTTAAAATGCATCACACAGATAAGAAAACATCAAACTGGGGCTTTGTAAACCAATGACGGCCAACCAACTGATATCCTAGCAGAATAATCACAGATGTCGTTCATTAACTACAAAGTGTCCAAACATTTTTTATCTTAGTTGTGAAACTTCAGAAATTATTTTAACATTTAAAACCCAACAAACTTCTTTGTGTAAAATGGTATGTTTTTGTGCGTGTTCTTTTGTCATCTTTTTTTCTGTACATTAGCTAGCATGCAAATATGTTTTGGGACTGTTGCACATTTATGACATCATTATGAGTCACCCAAACATTAAGATTAAACTGACTCAAAGCACCATGATTCCACACTGTCAAGCTCTGTTTGAGGTCATTTAGACACATATGCAAATAAACGCTCCATTGGGGACTTAACCAGAGAGTAACACTGTTTATCACATAACACCAGAATGCCAATAAACATACACTCATATACTGTTTACAAATCTGGAAATAAATTCAGCAAAATATAGTTCTGCCTGTATTTATTTGTCTGTTTGCTTGCCTTCTGAAATCAAAGTTTTTTAAACTATCTTAAACTTCAAAGCTTCAAAATTAATACACACCTTTCCTGCGTTCACTTGATTTTTAATTTGTTTCATTATTGTATCTTCGTAAAGACGTGTCATTGTTACAAGACAAGCTACAATGCTCCAATTATAATATTCCTAAAGCCATTTATTAGTACAGTCAAACCAAAGTATTGTGCTAATTAAAGTCCTTTTAAAAGTGCTACAGATGATCGTGAGATGAAGTGTAGACCGCTTGAACAGGTTAAAGCTCTTTTAAATGGTATTTTCAGCACTGGTGTATACGGGGAAACAGCGCCTCCCAGGGGCCGGATGTGTTGCCGAACTGAAACGTCTACAGCGAAGTCTACACTTTCCTTACATCGTATGGATCAATAAATAAATTACATTGACGTGTAAGTTAATTATAAATCTCATTAATTGTAAAACTGTGTTGTTTTTGGTCTGTGTAGCATATAAACCAAAAATGAGACGTTTTCGTTCAGTCTAGACACTGTTACGCGTCGCTTGTCTGCTCTCATCAGATCAGTACAAACAGAATACGCGTGTTCATCTAACCCAACACATTAATAGCAGAAGTCATTCTGTGCCAGGCCATGCAAACGCGGTAAACACATACGGACATCCCGGGAGCTGTACAACACGCCCCCCCAAAAAACCCCAAAATCACACTTTAACCTTCAGCGAGTTTTATAATGCGTGCTTTTCAAAAGCCACATCTAGTACTAAAACTTACAAAATACATTAAAATGACAGCAAACGCGCTGATTTAATATTTTAATTTAAAAAAAATGTTGTTTCGTTTTTTTTAATTACAATGTAAAATTGAGTTTAAATGATTAACTTTTAAACGTAAACAAATATAATGTAATGTAATATACGTAAATATGTTATTTTTTTGCACGACACATATAATTAATAAAATATTTATTTTTCTATATTTTCTATCAAAATCATGCGTGTACATGGACTCACAGTTATTTGCTGCCAGTGTGACTCGTAACGCGCACAGGAGCGCGAACGCTTGAAGACTCCGGACCTCCATCTTCATCATCATCATCATCTCGCCAAAGCACAATAACGCTTATCCAAGCTTCCCTATATTCCCAGGCAGCGTACAATAGGTCCAAAAGACGGTTCGGGTTCAGGTCCGGCGGCTCTTCGGCTGTCTAACCCCGAGCTAGTCTTGCCAATGACGGAAGGTAAGACACACTCCCCCCATAGTTACTCTCAAAGACACACATCGGACTCTTCCCGAGAAATTCTGCGTATATTTAAGTTATTTTCTTGGTATTTTTACATTTGATTTATATTCCGAAGATGTACAGGTCCGGCCGAAGTGAAGAAGACGCGGTCTGCGTTTGACGTTCAGACGGAGACCTGTGCGTTCAGTGCGTTATGGTACGCGTAAAGCGGTCACCGCGTGAAGAAGCCGAATGATACGATCTGTGCAAAGCAGATCAGTTTTGAGAGAGAGAGAGAGAGAGAGAGAGAGAGAGAGATCAGGTGGGCAGGTCCGCACGTCTATACAGCAGATTTCAGCACCCCGGATCTGGACAGCGCCTTTGACGCGCTCTAGTTAGGGGGAGTTCGCGCCAGTCTTAAAACAGACAGATTCCTGAAACTGGAGAGCAGACGTCAAATCACAAGGGAGTAAAATCCCATTTTCACTTGAGACTAATATGAAAAGCAGCAGATATGAGCGGCATAAATCTGCCAGGAGAAACCACTCTAAATAAACTTAAAAACAGTGGATTATAAATCACTGCATTGTTTTGAGAAATGATCTGTGTTTTCTTCTGACATCAAAGAATTAGAGATAACCAAAGTAATATTTCGAGAATCATCCAAAACACGAGGGATCTGTGATCCATCACAGCAAACTGAAAAGAAAAACACTCCCACTAAAGTCACGTAATCATAACGTGTCTAAATTACTGGAGTTTTTAATCCTGCGCGAGCAGAGGAACCTCAGGAATAGAGCCACATATGGTGGTTTAATGCACGCGTTAATTTTAATGCATTTTACAAAAGCAAAGATAATCTCTCAGCCGGTCAGAGGGCACGATGGCATGTGTTCTGAGACTGGATTATAGAAATACAGGATATACGGATAAGAGCATTAATCCCAAAGGTCATCCGGACACATCACCAACCATCCTCTGTTCAGAGCAAACACTCAGTACAGCCACTGAAAACATTGTGTTTGTCCCTCCTTTTTCAAAAAAGAGCTGCAACAAATTGCATCGTTGAAATGAAAAGGCCAATCCTTAAACATATTTCTATATTTTCTCTTTTGGTTGTTTGTCTTATATTGTTATATATTGTTTGTTGTTTGTTGTTGTATTGGTTATATGTTTTATATTGTTTTACTGTAAAATTAGAAAACATGGACGCTGTCATACAGTAACTGTGTACCACAATGTAGCAGCTGTATTTTTTATAGACAACAGCATATTGCTGCTGTAAACTGTTTATTTGTTTATAGTGTAATTAAATTGTAATTTCATTTTAAATAAAACGTGTAACACACATTTTGCCTTCTGAAAAACACAAACAGACTTCAGTTTCAGAATGTCTGGTGTTTTCGACTTTTCAAATGTATAAATACATCAATCTGCATAAGAAACATGAATTTAATTAGAGACTAAATTAAAGAGATTGTGTTACACAGTTTTTCCCTGACACGTAATTCCAAAGGGAATCTGCGTTTTAACGCGCACGCTTCCGGAATTCTCAATCGCACTTCATTGAGAACACGCCCTGATCTCCTCTCGCCGAACATCCATTTCCTGTCTCATGGTTTTTAAGTTCCAGTATGCTGTGCTGTGATCACGCTGTTAGACTTACAGATTAGAGGCTTTTCATTTACTCTGCCCTGCTCTCTCGTCCCCGCCGGCCCCTCACGTCTCATGTCTCACATCCGTGGTCAGGCTTCCCGCCTCTCGCCCGCGCTCTGCTGTGTTTGCATTTCATCTGGTTAACCTCAATTTAATAGGTCGGGTTATGACAGATTGGTTTGGTGTCATCCAGTTGCATGAGGCTGACACGGCACTCAGAGAAGACCCTTTAAATAAATCAGTAGATTGTAGCTTGGCAAGCCACGGTTTCAATCTAGCTAAACTACAGTCAAGCTACTCGTTTATTTAAAGTATTTAAGCCGCAGCCAAGCTACTCATTTATTTGAAATAGTTTAACTACAGTCAAGCTACTCGTTTACGTACGCTAGCAAAACTACAGTTAAACTACTCACTTAAACTACAGCCAAGCTACTCATTTAAAGCAGCTAAACTACAGTCAAGCTTTTTGTTTATTCAAACTAGCAAAACGACAATCAAGCTACTCGTTGTTTTAAAGTTGCTAAAGAGGCAGTGCTACATTGTTTTTGATTCCGACACTTAAAAACTGCGTAGCATCCGGACATACGACACCCCTCTTAAAACCAACATTATTTTGAAAACTGGTCACGCTACTGGTAGATGTGATTAAGTTAGTAGTGTTGCTACTGAACTACTTTAAGAAGGGGAGAGGGAGAGAGAGAGAGAGAGAGAGATCCTTTCTGAGAAAAGAACGTTGCGTTCATTTCCAGAAGCAAAGCTTTGGAAAAAAAGATTAAAGTCGGGAAAAACAAGAAAGGAGAGGAAACAGAGGAAAGGCACAGGGTACAAAAACAGCCCCGGTTTCCAGAAAAGGTAAAACCACACACACACAAAAAGAAGTACAGCAAGAAAACCATTAATAAGTAATGACATTATTTATTAATTACGTATTCTGGATGATGTTTCCTCTTTTCATGTTGTGCCCTTTTTTTTTACCTCTCTTTCGGCCCTCCTTTCTTTTTTGTGTGTGGTTTCGAACTCCCTGCGTTCTCGGTTTTCCTCGGTCATTAAAAATTTAGAAGTTCAATACGCATGCCCAGGTTTTCATTATGGTTGAACCTGATGAAGCCTCGCTCATTGATTTCGATGCACCGGAGCCGAATTGGCTGGCGTATCTTGTATCTGAATTGTGACGATTCCAAATCATGAAAACAAATCATGACCGAAACCGCTCTGAGTGCGGCTGTAAAGTGCGCAAACGTACGGCTGAAAAACTCTTCTTCTTGTCTCATTTAAGACTCGTTAAAAATGCATCTTGACCGCTCTGTCTGCAGAGGCACAGTGTTTATCCTATAGCCCAAAACTTTGGCTCTGTTTACACCTGGAATCCACATTGATCTCCTGTGGTCCAATAATAAATGGACAGTGCTAAATACAAGTGTAAACAGGATTCAAATCACTTTCTAATCTGATTACTAAAGGCACATAGGCTTCAAATAAAACAGGACTCAAATCACTTCCATACACTCTATACACTTAACTCAGTTTTACAGAACGTTTATGCCCAAAAGGTTCTATATAAGAACTATCTTGAACGATTGCACAATACTTGTTTTCTGGGTTATTTAAATGTAATTATATAAAGGAATTAAAACTAAACGATTAAAACTGAATCCATAAAATCACCCCATGATGTTGACCCCCAAAATGTTCTATATATGGAGCGCCCGACAGAACCCTAGGGTTCTAACCCTAGGAACCTTTTTCTAAGAGTGCTTTACAGCTCCTGGACAACAGTGTCAGTGTAGAAGGACAAAGGTTTTAAAACACAGCCAAGATCAACACAACATACTGTTGTGTAGACTAGTTACTTTTTTTTCATTATTTAAGCTAGTTAACAACACCAACCCTGCAGGGAATCAACACAAACCTTCCCAGCTCAAATCACTCCACTTCAAAGCAGAAGATGGAACCACATTTCAGCTGTTCCTTTTTAAACTCTGAAACCTGATAGACTTGCCTCATTCATCTTTACGGCCCAGAGGCAGATGGGTATTGACATCTGGCTGACATCCAATCAGAGAGAGCAGTGTGGGTCCACCAATCAGATTTCCTCTCCTATAGACATCCGTCTGTCTGCGTGCGTCTGACTGCGGTGGTTCTTTACATCTGTGCTGAAGTCTTATTATGACTCAGACTTTAATTATCAGACTTCTGATTGTTCAGGGTGAGTTGTGAGACCTGAGTGAGAGACTGCGAAACAACTACAACAACAAACGTCTGTCTGCGTTTGGTAATGACCTTACGACCTTTTAAACACCTAATCGAGCTCCTACATCTACTGTGGTTATGATGTTCAGCCTATCGCAGTATAGAATGAATGCAGCAACAATAGAATGAAAACTGCAATTTCAGATGAAGAATTAAATTAAATAATAAACAATTCTTACACCAACCTATCCAGCGGAAGTCAAACTATACTTATATACAATTCCACACCCCACTGTGTGCATATTTAACGACTTTTAACGTGGGTCCACCAATCAAATTGCAAACTGAGAACTTTTGAGTACATTTTGTACCGTGTGTTTAGACACACGGTACAAAACCAGCTGTACAATGCATTAAACTGTACTATAACATGGTACGTTTCTAAACTGTCAATTATAGTTCTGGAGGGCCACTGTCCTGCAGACTTTAAGTCCGACCTGACTTGTAAGTTTCTAGTAATCTTGGAGAGCTTTGGCTGCATGGTTCAGCTGTGTTTGATTAGTGCTGGAGTTCAGATTCACAGTAAGACGGCCCTCAAGGACATCCGCTTGACACTTGTGCTTTAGAAACTAAACATTTGTATTTTAACTCTGGAGAACCGAAGGGTTCGCCAGGGTTGTACTGAAAATGGTAAGGAACCGCCCAATCCATCATGGCTCACTGGCTTCTACAAAGAACTCACCAAAGAAATGAGGGGTTTCAAAACACTTACAAAACACGTACGAACGCTCATGTTTATTCATCTTGTTTGTGTACGGAGCTTATATGTTGACGTCTCAAATCTATGTTACGATAAGGGCCCTTTCTGGTCTCCTGCCTTCGTTGGCATCTAAGTGTTTTAAGGGCCCTTCAGGTCACGCGGAAGAATCGTACCCGCGCGGCCGTGCAGGAAAATCGCTGGCTAGGTGAGGCAACATCTGTTTTCGATGGATTCTGTTCCGCCTTGCTGGGAAGCCAGATGGAAGGAAAGAGAGATAAGAAGAGAGGAGAGAGACGTGTCTGAAAACAAACGTCTGCTGAAAGTGAAAAAGAAAACGCTCGGAAAGGTGACTAATTACGTCTGATATCTAAATTCGACCTGTGAAAATGAATTACACATCTAACAGGCTGTGACTCCAGGGAAGCGGTTTCATTGCTCAAGGTTTTACAAATATTTCACGGTTTTATTTCCCTAGAAAGAAGCGGACGTGCTTCTCGTAGATCTGAATTCGCGTAATCTCGTTAAGAGAGATGCGGCGCGGTCGGCTGACAAAGCACTTCACCCTCGATGGAGAATCTCTTTAGCTTACAAACCTCTGGCTTTTGTTTCCCAGAAATCCACGCTCATTATCTCCATCTCGTTACGGTGTGACGGTCTGACATTCCGGCATGGCGGCTTCGTGGGCGTAAATTTACGGAATGCTCCACCCGTTTCCGTAGAAACGCCATTAACCTCTTGCATTAGCTAACCCTCAGCATATGCAGAAATTTATTAACTTTTACGGCCGACGATTACGACGACCATTTCCATTATAAAGCCATTACAAAGAGCCACTATAAACGTGTGAGATTTGTGACATAATGGAGAAATTACCCGACGGTTCACTGTCACATCGGCTAGCTGCGGGTCTTAGCGCAGGGTTAACGTCATTTCGAAAATGAAGTGCGGTTGGTGTTTGTAGCGATGGTGGCCGAGAAGGTCAGCCATCAGCTCTTTTACTGTGTCTGAATTATTTGCATTTAAAATGGTCCATTTCTGTGGCTACGTTTAACCACTGCATTATAATGTACAGAGTCTATTAAAATATGAACATGCAGAGGAAACTCACGCTAACAAACAACATACTCTCAGCAAAAGATTTTCCTTCATCCTGTAAACACACAGACATAACGTCTCTTCATTATCTCAGTTGTTTCTCCTTGACAGCGTTAATGGAGAAAATTAGACGTTTGCCTTAGTCTCTCCCTCAGAGACAATAATAAAACAAGCTACGAGACAGCGCTCGAGTTTTCTCAGTTATGTTTTGGATTAATAAAACAGATGTTGGTATCGAATGCATTTCAGAGGCTGTATACATTACAGAAGGTCTCCGCACAGGTTTGACCCTTTGTAGGAAACACGCCTCATGCTGGAACCCCTGAAGGAACAACACAGCCGGTGACAAACACACCTCTCCTCTTTCACCGAGTCATTCTGCTGCTTAAAATGCTTTCCGGCCCTTTTCAGTATCACCATTACACACGACGGGTGTCATGGCTGCTTTCTCCTGGCGATGTAGCGGCCCATCAAATCTGGGCGGGGCCGCGTGATTGTTTATATCGTCTCTCTCTAATACATTCACTCTCTAGTTCATTTTAATTTCCTCTCTTGTTAAACTGAACGTTTTTTTCTCACCCGTGCAGCTGTCGGCGTGGCATTTATGTCTGTGTTGGACTTCAATAGGTCAAAACGGCGTTTATCAGAAGCCCCTTTTCCTAAAAGAGTTTCAGAGTCGACGGTGCTCGCGAGCAAACCCGGGCAGTTTGTCAATAGGGCTATTATGAGAGCTGTCGAGGGATATGACAGGGTCCGTGGCTCTCTGTTACTGTCTGAAAACCTCGCCTGAAAATGCTACAGGTCCCTACAAGGATTAGAGACGTTCCCTCTCTCTCTCTTTGTGTTTTCATAATAAGATAAACACCATTTCCAAAAAAACCTTCTCTGAGCTCTGTCATTCTAATAAGGTTTTCCTGCGCACTGCTGAAACATCTTGATTCGAAGTGTTTTGTAAAGCTGCAATGATCTTTGAACGTTTTTGACAACTATAGCTTTTTACGTTGGTTGCCTTTTTACTAGAAAAACTTTGGCTTTTTGTATGTACTTCAATATGGTTACTGCCAATTTATCTGCCCTTTTTATGACTTTCATCACACAGGCATTAGCAGAAAGCAAGCTAGCATACGTGATACAATGTTGCGTTCAGTTAGCATGCTAAACTTGAGAGTGCTGATTGCACAGCGTTACATTAATGCTTTCAAAACGTCAGGAATGGTTGCACATTACAGTTCTAGCTACTTCTGTATTGGACGTCTTTCGAACTTATAACACACAAAAATCATCTTTTAACGTAAACATAACATTAACATCACACCTAATGTAAAAAAAAAATCACTTTTCATACAAGCCAGAACTTTTATTAATACAAACGTAAAATAGCACAAAACTAACTAGCACAAAAAGCCGCGATCAATGGTGGCACAAAAATCGCACAGGTGAGTTTTAAAAACATGCGCTGAGAGACGTTTTGGTGGTGCACATAAAAACCACTGCAAGAGTGTTTTCCACATGAGATGTAACCCAGTTAAATCTTAGAAAGCTGAAATGAAACGCAGTCACACACAGATTCATTTCCATAATACAACACTAGCGGCTAATCTCTCTTTTTGGCTGCCTGGCCCCCTACAGCGAGTTCAGTTCTGATGGCGTTCATTAGCTAAACCGGGTCAACTTTATGTCCGGCCCTCCCACATGCAGAACCCACCAAACCGGCTCCGCTGACGATTCCCCCTCACTGCGGCCCACACAGCAGGTGTTTATGGGTAATTGCTATGTTTGCCTCTTTAGATTGTTTGTGCTGATGGTGGCGGTTCGTTCGCAGGCACGACTATAATTTTAGGATAAACACTTTGTTACCTTGCAAACATTTTTGTAACAGCACAGAGGCATTGTGGTTATTCGGAGGGGTGCGTACTGTACAGTATGTGGTCCGTAGTTTCAAATCACTGTCAAAATTGTTTAAAAAAAACACACACACACAAAAATTACAATTTGAGGGCTGGAATAGTAATTTAAACTTTCCTGAAAATACTATGTTGACAAACAGCTACTACAAAAGGCAAATGTCTACAATACATCTTATTAACCAACCAGATTGTCAAAGTGACTTCAAAGATATGTGCATTCAAGGTATACATTATATCAGTGTCTTTCCTGAGAATCAAACCCACCGCCTGGTGTTGCAAGCACTGTATCATTTCCACAACAGGAAATCCGGTCAGGGTTGGGGCTTGATTCTTACCCACATTCTTACCAACCTGTCATTTCCTTCCAATTTTGTCTCAAAAATCACAGTCCCCATTTAGGCTGATTTGAACTCATGCAGTACAAAATTACCCGGAACATAAAAAGTGTTATTAGTGCATCCTGCAAGGAATTGTGGGATGGCTGTCTATTCAAAGGTTCTTGGAGATATAAACTGATCTAACTTGAATCCAGTGATTTCACTCATTTGCTCGAAAACGTCACTCAGAAATCTCTCCATGACGCTCCCAGATGTCAGTCTTTGAAGGAAAAGCCCCAAAGCTTTGGTCTTTTTCATTTTTGGGGGGCATTTAGAAGAGTTTTGACTAATCTGATGACACCCCCCGCCCCCAACAGAATTATTTCTGCAACTCGTGGACAGCATGTCACCCCATACGCCAAAACTCTGAGGGTTAAAGCTGCATTATACCAGCATTCTACAAAATACTGCACAAACAGCATGGGGATTAGAGACCTTCCACGCAGCTGTACTCGGGTTCGACACCCAGCTGGGCCAATCTGGCGCGGGTGCGAGAGTGAGACGAACACCTGAGGGCATTAGTGAAGTTGTAAAGACACCTGGAATGAGTCAGAAATAACTGCTCTACTTACACACGTGTATTTCTGATGTACTTTCACAGAATCCACAGGTTAAAACTGTTGCGTGTGACTGAAGTACCGAGTTTAAAATTAGTCACAGTGCTGCGATATTTGCCGTGCTTCTACAGAGAAGTGCGCCATTAAAAGAAAGATATATTGAGGGAAGAAATGATGCATTTAGAAACTGGTATTCAGAACAGCTATACACACACACACACACACACACACAGAGGGAGGAGTGAGGGAGAGATGGATGAATAAAACTTAGAAAAGTCAGTTTATCTTCAACGTTAATAGCCAAATATTCACTAACAATCTCTTACCAACAGAAATACAAAACAAATTAGTTGCTATACTAAATGTAGTGCCATAAAACATCATATTACGGAGGAATAATAAATAAATAAATACAATCTGATCTTATGTCCATCAGTCGTGTGATCACATCGGTACAGCTTTAATATAAACACACAAGCAGACGAATAAAACAACACACCTGCGACAGGTGTCTCAGACCGAGAGAACTGAATCCCGCACCATTAAAACCACAAACACACCACCAGTATATACGAGTATATACCAGTATAACACTTTTATAACGACAACATCCACCGACAATTAATTTCTCATGATTGTCTGACCATTACAGCGCAGCACCGTCCACCTGACGCGTTCACCGCACCTCATCAAATATAAAAAACACAAAACCATCGACAATAAAACACACTGTATGCACATCGCAGCGTTTAAACACTTCCGCGGTCGATATTGACTCACAGTTTTACTTAACACGTCATATTTTGAAAATTAAACCCGATAAATCTTACCTGTTTCTTAGGCGCCGTCGACGCGACGATTACGTGTTGACGTCACCCTGCAGCGTAACATTAAATATTTTGCCCGTCTTCTGGCGGGAGAATATCATGATAGTATTATTTATTGCATAATTAAAACCTTTGCGTTTCGTAAAACTTTCTTCAGCCACTATCATTGTGTGACAAAAAGTGTCCAGGATATTTCAAAACGTCAAATCAGCGTTGAACTCTAGTCTGATGAAAGAGTCTCAACAACACGAGGGTGAGTTTTTCTGTGAACTTTATCTTGTTGGAAGTGAACACAGAGATTAATTGTAATGCTTTAGAGAGTCTCAATTTAATTAAGTCCAGTATATTATTGATTACAATGATCTGTGATTTATGGTTTGGAACGAAAAATAAAGCCACATCCTTCTACTGTTATTCTCGGCCCATCCATAAACGCTCCACCTGTGAGGAGAGTTTCATTCGATTATTTATTTGTTTGTCTGTGGTCGGAAATGAGAAGAAATAGAAGTGACCTCGCCAGACAAAATGTCTCTAAGGCTGACTGGATGTGTTGTCCCTGGGCTATTGTGTTTAATGAAAATGAAGACCTCTGCGGGTGTCAAGCTCTGCTCTGTTATTCTCCGAAAATGGCTGGCCGTGTGAGGTACGTGGTTTAATGTCAATCTTTGTCTGTTCTGTTTCTTTTATTCAAAACATGACGGAGTGCTGTAACGCTTCTTTTAGTATCTGTAACTCTGTGGTTTCTTGCACTATGCGTCTGAAATGATATTAATAGCTTCTCGTATTTATCTGCTGCGAATTCAAGTGCGTTAAAAATCTGTTCAATTGATTTTTGGTCCCCATAAGTCCTCTGTAAGTCCCCATCTTTTGTTGTCATCTCAGACGATCACCCCCGTGGCTCGTTTCTAATTGGTTAAAATGATACTGTTACAACTCATTCCCGTTGTACGACCGTAATCGTACCTGCGACGCTTCGAGCGATGCGTTCCCGCATCAGGCACTTCCATTAATCTTCATCCAGAGTTAAATTTCACCAACCCTGAATCTCTTATCGAAAGACCTCATCAGGTAGAGCCACAGCTGATCTGCCTGCAGGAAAGCAGCCCATAATGCTTAAGTTACAACTGTATCGATCCACACGTCCCCATCAGATGATGGCGGCTGATAAACAGACCGCGAGAGTGAAGCATCTTGAAACCGAGATACTGCGAGACAATGAGACAACATAAAACCGCGCGGTTGCCGCGGGTGACAGTAACTTCCTGAAGGTGAGGTAGAGATGTATCACTGCATTTAATAATGCTAAAGTGTGACTCTTTGCCTCTGTTTCAGGAGTTAACGAGGCCTTCTTAAACAGCTGTGTATAGCTGTGTAGACTGTCTATAACATTTTCCTTATTATATATTGAACACTACTTATGTTCATTGTTTTTTTTGCTGTACAAAGTAAAACACTGAACAGGTGTTGATATGTAAATGTGAGAATTAGTCATATCTTAATTTATTCCTGGTTGTGACGGTTTCAGAATGATTTATTTTTGCAATTAAGTATTCATAAATGCTCTTGGTGGAGTGGAGTATATTTTCTCGGTCAACATGTTTTGAGGTCATGGATTAACGATCTCTTCTAACCTAATTCATAATCATAACTGCCACTCTCTAGTTCAAGTGGCAGTTATGCTTATGATTATGAATCATAATCATAGGAAATTATAGGTTAAAAACAGTGTACAAACCCCTAACATCAGTACTAAACCTAACCCTGAATTCTGATTGGCTGTCAGAAAAGAAAGGAAATTCTAGTTTTCAATGATGTATAGATAAACACGCTATAAACATAATAAAGTTTGGCAGTATGAATGAAGGTATAGATTCCTCAGTCGCAATGTATATGATGTTTAAGGAAAAAAAGACAATATGTCATACAAATCATGACAGAATTCCACATATTACGACACGATTTCTCTCTGTTCAGAGTCACATGTACTGTAGATTCCTCAGTTATGAAGAACATGAATAGATAAAGACAAAAGGTCCCCATAATCGCAGGAACAGAGCGTCGCGGCGCACTCGTGAGATGTTTGTTCTGCTCTATATTTCGATTGTTTGTCTACATTATTCTGCAACAGATCGCACTGGAAATCTCTGTGCATTTCACAGCCTCACGCATCATAAAGCAAACATCAACAGCTCGCGTCTTACACTGCGGCTGACGCAATATTTGTTTGGAGATGTTCCTTCATGTCTCCAGGCTGCGGATGAAGATATCCACGCTCGTGGTTCGGAAAATGACTGGGGAGGTTTTTCCATTCCCTAAACTCGCCTGAATTTTATATGGAGCGCCGCAGAACCCTGGTGATGAAAATCAATGTACAAAAAAAATCTGTGTTTGGTGATAAAATTTAGCTCATTTTAGGCTGTAAGAACGTTTCCCTAATGTTTTTAAACAAAAATGTCATTAACATTGAATGTTTTAAGGAACATTCTAGGAAAGTTTTTAAAACATCCCACAAACAACTTATGTTTATGAATTATGGAATTATGTTTTTGATATATATATTTGATATTTTGATACATGATATATTTGATATATATAAAACGTAAAAAAAGCTAACTTTGAGAGAACTTTTAGAGAATGTTAGCCAACATTCTGAGAACATTTCCTGTTAACTGGCAATGTATTCAGGTACTGGTAAAGAAAACAGATCCTTCTCTTAAATGGGTAGCCATAAATTGTTTTGCTACTTTTTTATTGACTGAAGCAGCTGGTGGAAATGAAGGTTAAAAAGAGCGGGAGAATAACAGAAAATAACAGAGTATTGGGTCCAGGAAATGTTGCAAGCTGTATTCAAACTCGCAATGCCCGTTTGAGCACCACAGCTCAGTGTGGGATGTTTTTAACCCATAAGTCACGTTTTCGACCTCACGTGTTTGAATGCACGCAGAATGTAATTTACAGAATTTAAATTGAATTAAAACAGAATTTATCATTTAGTTTTTAGGAGGAAAAGACAGATCTGATCTTAAAGTATATTGCATTGTAGGTGAAAGCCATTTTGTTTTCCAGCCAAGAGACAGATATTCAGACAAAGGAACACAATGTACTGCGTATCTGGACCTGGTGCCTTTTTGAGGGCATAAATCTCTTTCAGAGTTTTTACAAACAGATAATGCTATAATGTAACGCGCACACACACACACACACACACACGTTCTCATATGTATTCACTATATAATGTCTCGCTGCAGCAGGAAAGAGATCCTCAAACTGGAGCATCTTGAGGGCTTTACACTTAATCATGGGGAATGCTATACATGATAAAAGTACCGATGGTAAAAGTATGATAACTAGATTTTGACATTTTCTGTAACAAATGTAAATGCTGTCTGCCTGTGCCCATCTCTGCCGTGAGCTACAGTATTCTGGGTGTTTGCCAGGGTGTTACCATGTGGTTGCTAATGTATTTTGGGTGTTTTTTTAGTCAGTTGCTATGGAGTTGCTAGGGTGTCCTGTGTTGTTGCAGTGTGGTTGCAACAACAAGGAGTGTTAAGTCATTTGTAGTCAGTTGCATAGCCGTTGCTAGGATGCACTGTGTGGTTGTTAAGGGGTTTTGAGTAATTTATCGTCTGTTTCATTACCATTATTAAAAATCTCAGCTGGTACACATGACCAGGGGTTCAATTCCCATTGAATGAACTCTGATGAAATGTGAAGCCTATATAGACTTTAGGTGTCTTTGGATAAAAGTCTTTCAATGTTGAAATCTTCACAAACATTTTAATCATCGTTTCTAATCATCAAGTGTTAGGTTGTTTCTTCAGATTTATATATTTATGTTCAGAGGGCTTCTGTTCTCACTCTGCAGTATACCCTAAACTGATGATTTAAACGTAAATCCACTGGGACGACTCTCGGTTCAGATTTAGGAGCTTCTTTGTACCAAAAACAGATCCGTGGCTGACCCGTATCTCCGCTCAAGACCTGTAGGGTTTCAAAACGCTGAGTAGACAAGAGTTTATCGGCTTACGTCTCGTAAGCAGAGAATAACTGCCCCAATTATCCCTGTGTTATGTGTTTACTGAGAGCAGACTCCACTACAGCGGCCTGCCGGCTACATGCAGCATGTTTAAAAGATGAATTTGAATGTGACTCATCTTTGTTTTTCTTTTTGCTTTATTCGTTTAGCAGAGGGACACAGATGGCCTCCGTTAGCCCCCTGCTAGATGCTTAATGCTGCTTATTTTGTGGGGTTTTTTTGTACCAGCGTAATGCTAAAACAAACCAGGGATAAAAAAACACATAATTGGTTTTATTTACTGCCTGATCGATTCGTCCTGAACTCACTAGACCCGCCGGGTCCCTTTCGAGCGCTACAAATTGACTAAACAGTTTTGTTAATTGATTATTTGAAGTGATTCGATTAGATGTCTGATCTTCGTTTGGCCGAGAACTTTTGATTTAAGGGTGATCTTTTAGCAGTATTTCAAACACAGCGTCAACACGGGTGCGATTTTAAAGGAACAGTACAGAAAAATTACAGTTTGGCCCTATTTACAGGAACAATATTTAAATTTAAGGGTATTTAAAAGCAAAAGTCATTTGGCGTTATTGATGCCAAACTTTGGCAAACTGACACAAGAGTTGCAAGCTTTGTGTTTTATGAAACAGAACAGTGTAAATATCTCCTTTTGTGTTCCACAGCAGAGAGAAAGTCATTTGGGTTTAAAATAACATGATGTTGAGTAAATGATGACACTTTTTTTTGACCTGTCCCTTTAAATGTGTTAGAGATCTAGTTTAAAAACAGATTTTCCATTTTAAAATCTGTTTACGCCTTCTGTGAACAAAAGTCATTAATCATCACTGTAAAAGCATTATTTTTTCCACACGCTGAAGATGTGGCATTTTCCGGCGACTTCAGACCGTTTCGACAATTAGGCATTGATTTGTTCTTTTTAGAAACGAATCTCTTATTAATCTCTGAGAAAGTGGAGCTAAAAACATTCCAGTTTTAACCGCCTCTATTATCACGCCCGGGAACGGGAATCATTTGTAATGGTGACACAAGTAATTTATGAGAAAGTAATTTTTCTAATGCATTTACTGCGTATGAGCTCCAAGCGTGTAATTTTCTCCTTGTGAAAGCCCTCGACGCATACAAAGTCGCCATTTATCCTCTAAACCGCTGCGTTAATTGTGGTTCCTTAAAATGTCATACAATTAGGTTCCGTATTTTGCATTTTTCCCAGAGTGAGTGCTGATTGGCGGGGTTTTCCGTGGAGCGTTGTTTATCCCAGAATCTCTTTCCCTTTTGCGGAGTTCTGTTTGGTCCACTCAGAAGACCGTTCTGTATTCAAAGAAAGTGTGCAGTTGCTGCTTTATTTTTGAGGGGTATTTCGGCCTGCTTACCTCCGGCTCCCAGCAGGCTTTTCTTCTGTTCTGATTGCTCTACTGCTGACAATAAGTGTCTGACTATCCTCACGCTGAGAAAATACATATCAGTGGAACTATCAAACAAAAACCGGGCCTGGCCTTTCCTCCGTCGTCAGTCAATCCAGTTTTCCTCTCCATTTAGTGCCTCAAAAACCATCCAGATTTTCTCAGTGTGAGCATTTCTGACAACTAAAACAGCAAGAAAAAACGGTGTGATTTGTTGAGCTTATCTTACACACTCCAGACAGGGTTGTCATAGTAAACAAAAAAATAAGACGAAAACTATTCATTTGAACTGAGTAAAAACAGACTAAACTAAAAATAGCAGTTTAAAACAAATTAAAATAAAATGTATGTCTGTAAAAATAACAAAATTCTAGCTAAAACAAAACATTGCAGAAATTAAACTAAAAGCGAGTAATTTTAACAAAAAAGCATTTAAATAAAATTAAGTTCCAATAACAATAATCCGTAATCAATAACCGTGGCTCCAGTCACAAATGTTTGTTGATTTTTATACTCTGCTATTTTTAACGTGCCTTCTTTTGTGTTTGACATGTAGTATACATGAAGGAATCTACTCCTCAGCGCCCGAGAATACGCCCCGAACATGTTCCGCGCCACGTCTCGGTTCATGGTGGCGTTTGTTTACAAAATGGGAGGAAGTCGACAGTTTCTATAATGACATCATCCTTCAACCTGGTAGCCGCGAGCAGTCTCGCACTGAAGTCCATGAAACCTGTGACTGATGTCTACCTCAAAGAGAGGACACACAGTGTGAGGTACTGATCTAAAACAAAGCTACTTAATCTGTTACAGGGAGTTTGTGTTTCTGTAACGCATGTTAAAGCTGCAATCCGTAACTTCTGCCTCTCTACCGCCATCTCTGTTTGAAACATACAATTGCAGGTTAATTTTAGGAAAAGTAAACATACTTTTCTTTACGTGTGTTGAAGTCAAATGTGGCCAAACTGACATTTGCTGGGAAATCGGACCTGACGGTTCATATTATAAATCAATATTTCAAACTTAACCGTTGTTAATCTGGGTAAGTTTTGAGACACTTTTATAATTCATAAGTCTTCGATTCGCAGCTCTACCCCATCTGCTCAGCTCTGTACTTGTAGTTTTTTATTTGTACAGTGAGTCTCAACTGTTATTTAATTTGTAATTGATTCGCAGCCCATTTTTCTCCATTGAGAGCCGACGGTTTGCTTTCTTCTCCAGGTCTGCTCTAAAAACTCGCCTTTATGTAGAAGTAACTGCTCTTTCCTTAGGCAGTTGAATTTCAGGTAATTACCTCAGAATAATGTAATTGCTCACGTATTTAGCAGACGTGAATATGTGGCGAACAAAGAGAACGACTCCGTGTAGTTTTATGCAGAGCGTTTTCATCGGGCCGCCTTGCAGCTGTCTTGCGCAACCTATATATCCTCCTGCTAGGTTTCATCCCCCTCCAGAACCAGTTAATTAGAATCTTTTCAACAAATTAACGAACTTCAGGCACCTGGCAAAAAATAATTCCGGGAAAGGGAGAAGGGGCGCTCAAAACGCCGAGCGCTCCTGGGAAATCAGTTTCGTTCGCAACAATTAGTCACCAAACGACAAACCGACCTACAGTCACACTCACGGCGACGCGGCGTTCGCGAGATACAGCCGCGTTTGTTAAACACTCTGACCTAGATTCAAAACGTCACGTATCTGAGTGCAAACCGAAACTTTTTTTGCTTTGACGGTGTATTTCGTAATGCATAATTAATAATGCAGCGCTCAATTATTTACAACAATACAGAGGTTCTGCGTTCTTCCGGAATGTCAAGAGATCAGGTGTGTATACATTTGTCTTAAAAAGCTTGTTTGGTATCTGCTGACTCTGGTCTAATCAGACCTGGAAGTCAAGCGATAAATAAGATTGCGTGTTTTCTGTACTTTGCAAACAGAGGAGATGTTTGGAGGTCCGTCTCTCTGTGGTTCTGAAAGTGGGTTGTCTTCTCTCCTTCATCCAGCTCTCACATTCCCTCTTTCTCGCTCTCACACATCTTCCTGCCAGTCCTTAAAAATCGATGGTGTCAGACAGACGTAAAAGATGTCTCCAGAGGCCAGAAGTCTCCAAGTTCTTAACTTTTATCTCACGTGACCTTTCAGTGTTTCGTTTCGTTGCGACCGTTTGTGTTCGCTAAACCTGAGGGAAACGAGAGGAAAAGGACTTAAAAGTCTAATGCAACGATTTGACTCGTCTGTTGTAGCATCAGTAAGGTCTTGACTCGGTTCTCGTTAACTGGAGCACCACAGTTTCCACCCTAACCATGCTAACTGCTTCATCCGAAGTGAATTTCTGTGTGCTAATTGCTTGGTGAACGAGTCCCTCAGGAGGACAGCTTAGGTTAAATGCTCGGCACAAGAGCCCAACAGTGACTGAACACACCTTTGATCTCCGTAACTCTCTGGTTTCTAGACCTCCAGCTAGGTGGGGCTGAACTTACAACCTGTCTTCCAGCAGCCAAGTTCATTCCTGTAGTTCAGTTGGCAGAGCTTTGTGTTAGTGGTGCACAGGTCATGGGATCGAGTCTGAGGTAAAACACACACTCGTAGTCGCTTTGGATAAAAACGTGTGATAAATGTCTACATTAGCCATTCATTTTAAGTCTTTTCATTTTCCATTTTACTACCACACTTGTATTTCAGAGTGAAAGGGTTATTCATAGTGATCAGTAAAGGTGGTTGGGGTGTATTGGGGAATATTAATTAGGTGACATTATTTTCGTCCAGTATTTATTGCGTATTAGTCGAAGGGGAGGGGCTTAAATGAGGGATTTGTGACATCATTAGAAAATCAGTTTTTTTAGAGGTGGGTTGTTACGTTTTAATTGCAAAGATAGTTTTGTTTTTTATGTAATTATATTAAATTAAATATAGAATTACAAACACGAGTGTACTCAGTGAGACATTTAGATTTTAATTGGACTTCTGTGTCCAACAGAAAAGTTGAGACACACGAGGTTGGTAAACCACTCCAGCCCCGAGAGGTCTGAAAACAACAGTTTTCTCGATATATTGGAGATTACACAACACAGACTATCACACAGTGGCTGAAGGACAATGTGGGATAAGATGAGGTCAAAGGGACGAGAGAAGAGATGAAGGACAGAGATTGGTGTTATAGATGTCACGCTGGAGTGTGAGGTACGGGTGCGTGTGTGTGTGCGTTGTGTACGTCCGTGCAATGGCCTGAAAAATGTTCTGCTAGTGTGCGGAGTGATAGAGACTAAGATATTCTGTCTGACACCTCTCTCCCTCTCTCTCTCTCTCTCTCTCACACACTCAGTTACTTTCCACATTGTGAGTCAAACCGAGACATACACACAGTTTTAATCTGTCCATCTGGGACGTGAGAAACCATCGCCAGACAAGGCATTGCTTTCTTGAACTGGACCACAACAATATTTAGCATAACATATGTAACAGTCTCACAGCGTAGCTTTTTTTTATGGTTTGAATATTCTCTTGAATGTGTTTATTGTAGATTCATTAAAGGGTTTTTGTATATTCCTTGCTTTATATCATAAGAGATAAATGTTTATCGTATAATGTATATTCACTATTCTGTAACGTGAAGTCCCACCCCTGTATTGTAGCATAAACAACGCAAGTGACATCACGCAAGGTGTCATGGCAACTGTAACGCATGGCAACAATAATTTTATAGTTAAAAGTCACAATTTTAAAATAATTTAAGGGTGAGAAACCGATGACTTTTTTGTGTGCGCTGTATCTTTAAGACATTCCGTTTTATTGAGCGTCCTCAGCTTCCATACCTCGAAACCTTTTCATTCCCGTCAAATCAAATACGGCGTCCAGCCAGAGTGAAGGTCCATTGAGACCAAACGTCAACACGCTACAGAAAATATTTATTATCCGTCTGGCTGAGCCTTTGTATTGCCAAAACTTATTTAACGTCAACAATAGTTGTTTGGGCTGGAAATCAAGGAATGCTTGAAACAAATTTAAAATAAACAAGCTTCTCTTGATTCCAGACAAAACAACTAAATGTCCGAGATGTTCCGACATGTAAGATATCTTCCGGCCGACACACACACACACACAGAAGCAGAAACTCATCTTTACATTTGCTGGGCGAGTCATCACCAGGTTCTTTTACTGGTACAGGGTCTGATTGCCCAGTAATAGCTTTGTGAAATGTGATTTGAGGCTCATTGGCATCTTCATCTTCCTCCGGCCTCTTCATCCTCTCCACACTAAATGCGTTTGATGGATCCGTTTTGGTCTGGACCTGATGGGTTCAGTTTGAGCCGGTGGTTTTGCTCGGCGGTTCTTGGAGCTTCTACCAGTAAACGCAGCCCGCACGCAATAAATACGTCTGATTTAGAGCGCATTACGCCAGAAGACGTGAGAACAAACATGTTATATATCACATTGAAGTCCGTGGAGATCTGGGGTGTAATGGAGGGGAGAGGCTGGTAATAGCTTGCAGTAAAGAGAGATTGGGTCTGTGTGTGTGTGTGTGTGTGTGTGGTATGTTAGCTACTCTCGGAAGTCAGCCGTTCGATATGTTGAACAGTGAGCTGTATTTGAGACTCCAGGGGTGCGGGTGTACAGCACAGGTCTACAGTCTCTTGACGCCAACCTCTGCAGCGTGGGTGGCAGGAGAGAAAGTGTGCGTGTGTGTTTGTGTGTGTGTGTGAGAGAGACCTTATATGTGTTTACATTTCATCCCCAAAAGGTCAAGATGGTATCAAATTTATATATATATATATATATATATATATATATTAGATTAGATTAGATAATCC
>JAZGTI010006015.1:0-24217 GCA_036877585.1 Botia kubotai | reverse complement strand
TAAATAATCTCTTTGATTTTTCAGCTTCCAAAGCGTCAACGAAAGACAAGGCCACCTATGCAGGTAGAAATAATACAGCATATAACATATATATACTGTATGTAATAAATATATATATAACAAAATAAACAAACTTAAATATTCATTTGACTGATAGCATCATTCATTTAGCAAATTAGTTAGTTCATTAGTTGAAATGATGTTGCAATAATATCCTTATTGTTGATTTTTTTTTATTGTTGATTCTTTTGGCCAGGGAAAGTGTGGAAAATGGTCCATAATCTTCATAAATGGAATAATTACAGATAAACAATGTATACAAATATATGTTGACTTTTTGGTAATGTAATTTCATGTTATAAGAGGTGACGTTGATAAAGTTTGTCTGGTGCAGTATGTGCGATTGATCTGGTGTTGCTCATATTTTAATGTCACGGCAGAGATCCATCAGGAAAAGTCTGACGCTGCGGGACTGGGAGTTTATTCCTGCTGCTCGTGGTGGAAGTGGCTTCTGGCTTTGACCATTGGTCTTCTGCTGCTGCTGGGACTCCTGTGTGGTCTCATTGCTCTGGGTACCCACTAGTCGTGCTCAATCAACTTTTGAACACACTGCTCAGCTACATAATAAGAGTGTATAATGGTCATTTTGTGTAGTGAGTTTGGGATGGCTCAGTCGTGTGTATGACTCTCTCTCTGTCTAGCTGAGGAGGTCAGGAAGCTGAAGGCTCGTGTGGACGCCATCGACGGTGGAGAGAACGCTGCCTCTGCTCGAACCAGCCGCTTGTCTTCCTCCTCGGCCATCAACATCGTGGATCCTCTGGAATCTTCATACGCCGAACGCGTCCGCTCTGATAACACAGTAAATCTGGGCTCAGCGTCTCCGCAAGACCCTGTGGTTCTACAGAGAACCATCCAGCAGCTTCTCAGATCAGAGCTGCAGTCTGACACTCTAAGAGGTATTCTTACATCATCCATTTTTATATAGTTAACATCCATCGGTCTGTGTATCTGAATTTTTGCATTGTTTAATTTTAGTGTCGTTTAAGGGTGAGCGAGGAGAACCCGGGACTAAAGGTATCATTCTCACGTTCTTTGATAAACCCAGAGACACAGTGACATACATGTTACTGCAGATTTTGTAATATATACTTTTGCGTTTCATTTTAGGAGACCAAGGAGCTCCTGGAGTTAAAGGTACTTAAAAACAACAAATTGGCATTGTGACATTCAGTGCTGAGATTTATATAATGATATAAAATTACATATTTAATGTGATTTTACAGGAGAAGCCGGATTTCCAGGAATTCCAGGTTGGAACGTTCTTACATTAACTTCACATTTCGCTACACTTTAAAAATGTTTCTGTTCACACTGAATTGGATTGACTGTATTTTTAAGTATTTTGTATGAGCGTAAATAGGTGAATGCAATGATTACATGTAGGTCTGTTACAACAGCGAAGCACATGGCATTATGAATATTGTACAATGTCTAGTGTAGATTTACAAATAGTGTGTATTTAAAAAATGAATAGACATTCATGTCTACATGAATTATTATTTCTCAGGTCCTCCTGGTCTGATTGGTCATCCGGGACAAGAAGGACCTCGAGGACCCAAAGGAAGTGCAGGTATGGTGCAAAAACACGTCTAAAAGTTAGCGGTTCCTGTGACCACTGAAGACTGGGTTTGACATGTGCACACCTGCGTGTGTGTTTGATTCACAGGTGAATCAGGAACTGATGGGTTACCTGGACCAAGGGGTCGGGAGGGACCAGCAGGGCCGAGGGGAGAACCAGGACCTCCAGGAATTGGAGAGAAAGGAGAAAAAGGTGATTAGCCGCTGTGATTAGTGCAGTTATATCACAGACGTTTTTGCACAGACCTGTAAGCCACAGAAGTAGTAATAATCTTGCTAATTGTTTTGCGTTTGTCCCACAGGCTCATCTGGAGATGTTGGTACACCCGGACCAGTCGGGCCACCCGGCCCCGTGGGACCCAAAGGTAACCTGCTCATCGTAAACAAAAGCCAAAGATTTGTACAAACACTTTTTTTGTATTTCTATGTGTATGTACAATAACAATCACACAATCAAACATGTATGATAAAGAGATCATATGAGTGGTGTTCAGATGGTCATGTGATCTCAACACCTCACCTGCAGGAGAAGCAGGTGCTCAAGGAAATCCAGGTCTTCCAGGAGCTCCTGGACCTCAAGGCTTCCGTGGAGAACCTGGTGGTCCTGGATCTAAGGGTAAATATGAATTTTATTCATAACAAATTCATATTCAGCAGTTTATTAAAAATATGTTTCTGTTCTCATATTTTATCTTTTCAGGAGAGACAGGACCTGCAGGCGCTCCTGGCATCAAAGGTCAGTAAAGACAGAGATATATATTGTTGAATAATGCAGATTATTATAGTGTGGAAGTATATATATATTGCGACCCATATGCTTCCACATTATTGAGGCTCTTGTGTTTTTAAAGGGGTATTTTGTTTCTGAATTAGGTGATCAGGGAGAGAGGGGACCGCGTGGTGCCACTGGTGAGTTCTCACATATAATTACATCAGCTCTCATTTGCTATATGAAGTGAGCTCATTATAATTAATAATGTTATTAAAGTATCTAAATCTTTCATTGTGTGCTGTCAGGTGAGCCAGGTCAGGCTGGACCAGCAGGACCTCCCGGTGAAAAAGGTCTCAAAGGATCAGCAGGTGGGTTTCAGTTCCTCATAGAACATCTAAAAACATCTGAGAAAAGCCCCAGAGTTCAGAAAACAGCTTTCACCCCAACCAGTCAATCAACATTTCTGACATCAAATAAACTCCACGCCAAAAGCTCCAGTGTAAACGGGCGTCTATGTCAGATACAGAATTTATGCAAATATATTTAGAAAAACTCTTATTGCTTTATGCACCAATAATATATGAGTTTAATTTGTCAACAGGTGCCCCTGGTCCAGATGGTGTCAAAGGAATTCGAGGTGACTATCATGGAATCACGGAAAGTTTCTCTTCTTCTCTTTTATTTTGTAAATAAGCTCCATTGATTTCATTCTCATTTGGATTTAAGGGGATCTAGGCCCTGTTGGGTCACCTGGAGCTCGAGGACCTCAGGGACCTCCTGGAGATGCTGGAATTCCAGGTGAAAAAGAAAGATTCTTCAGATCAGGGCTGAATGAAGTAATATTAGTAATATTAATATTGGGGTTCTTTAAAGTGTAATTATAATGAATGTAAGTTATGGAAGGTCGTGTCATTTTCCTTCACAGGCACACCGGGACTGCAGGGGCCACCAGGTGTGACTTGACTTGTGTTTAGTTGCATATAATTAATACAATATACATTATAATTAAACTAAGAAGTTATACGACACTACTGTTTTTTATGCTACATTTAATACTAATTTTCTACACTATTATTTAACTGTAGGTTTGCCAGGTACCCCAGGCCAACCAGGACCTAAAGGTAACGTGTCTGTTCTTCATTTCTACCGACATAAAGTTATAGAATAGAGACACGAGGCTGCACATGATAGCTACATCACCAGAGGTAAATACAGAGCGGCGAGTGGTTAAATCCAATGTTTTAACCACATTATACGCTGTGTTCTGTTATTAGGTGACACGGGTGAGCCCGGGAGAGTTATTTCTGCAGGTGAGAGAAGAAATATTTTCGCTAACATGCCTTTATTTTGCATATAAGTCTTGTATTTGTTAAAGTCCTGTCTTGATTCTAGAACCGGTTTCTCTTCCTTTATCTGTTACAACCTGTAATCTGGATCTTTCTTGTTTCTTGTCCCCTCAGTTGGACCCAGTACTAACGCTGTGGGCGTACCTGGACCACCTGGACCTCCTGGAGTTCCAGGTCCTGCTGGACCACCTGGTCTATCAGGTGAGATCATAGAGTGACGGAACATCTCAGAAGTATTTAAATCATCTTCTAATTCTAATATAAATATATTTTGATACAAATTCCATCTTCTCACCTCAGGTCCCATTGGCCCTGCTGGGCTGCCTGGTGCACCTGGTAATTTTGGTTCTTTTCTCAAAACCATGATGTGTGGAAATAGAAAGTTGTATTTTACCGACACTCAATCTCTGCAGGTCCAAAGGGAGATACGGGGGAGAGGGGACAGGATGGAAAGCCTGGCATTTCAGAGAGCGCCAGAAGTGAGTGGACTTTGGGTCATTGTACATGATGTACATTGTGGTAAATGATCTGTGTCATTAATCTGCTTGTAATCTGAAATGAACAGAGTCTGCTCCTGAACCTGGACCTGCCGGTCCACCTGGCCCACCAGGACCACCTGGAACCCCTGGGCAGGATGGTAAACCAGGTACGGATATAAGGCAGTATGTTCATACAGTCATACAGTATGTTCATCGTCATGTGCATGTAAACATGGTCAGTTATGTTCCAATTCTCCACAGGTGTTGGTCAGCCTGGACCTCCTGGTGCTAAAGGAGAGCCAGGAAGTTTTGTACCCACCTCAGGTACATTTAATCCTGCTGATATGTGCATCTCAAGTTCAAAAATTCAAAAGATTAAACAAAAATCTGATTTGATTGATATTTCTGTGGTCAATCAGAAACCTTCTTTGCTGGACCACCTGGACCTCCTGGACCGAAGGGATCACAAGGTAGATTCAATATATAACATTTGTTTTTTCCTAAGACATCGAGAACCTGTGATTTTAGGCTCTGTTTGTTTTCTCCTCAGGTGAAATTGGTCCTCAGGGTTTCCCCGGTAAGGCTGTTGATAGCACACATCACATATAAATTTTTTTTTGCCGTCTGAGTTATATGCAAAATCTGTTTTTTGTTTGTTTCACTCCAGGCCAGCCTGGATTGCCGGGTAGCCCTGGAGAACCTGGGATCGGTTAGTGATTCAGATCCAGACCATAATATTAAAGAATAAAGCAGAGATGATACATACAGGTTTTCCTGTTAAACGATAGCTAAAATACATGTAAATTCATCATATTAAAATATTAAATATATGCATTATCTCACTGTGGATAAAAGGTATTCCAGGACAGCCAGGAGCCCCTGGACCACATGGAGAACAAGGTCCTGAGGGTCCACAAGGTCCTGAGGGGCCTCAAGGACCAATGGGCCCTTTGGGGCCAGAGGGACCAAAAGGTACAACAGAATAAATTATATTCATGTCAGAGAGACATTAACATGTTACTGTGTCTTACTGTTACGCTGGTGTGTAAAAATCATTTGGAATTTTTCTATACCTAAAAATCGTTCAACTCTTTTTAACAACAGGTGATGCTGGAGTCCCAGGGGCTCCTGGTATTCCAGGATATTCCTATGGTGAGCAAAGTGGCTTTATAATCATATAATTATGGCTTTATAATCATATAATTATGGCTTTATAATCATATAATTATGGCTTTATAATCATAATTATGGCTTTATAATCATGTAATTATGGCTTTATAATCATTGGTTAAACAAAGTACAGTTTCATCAGTGAGAGAAAGAGATATTGAGTTATTGTCTTTGTAAGGTGGAGGATCCAGCAGTGCTCCGGGACCTCCAGGTCCCCCTGGACCTCCAGGTCCCCCTGGATCTCCAGGTTCCACTGGTGATGGATCACCTGATGTTGTTCAACAGGTTTCAGACTTCCTCCGAAGTAAGTTTTAAAAGGATTGGAGGCACTTTTCAGTATACGCTTTTTATAGTACGCATACTCTTAATAAACAATTGACTTGGGTCCAGTTAACATTCACCTATCCATCACTCTAACATTCTCTAACATTATATGTGTCTTTTGCAGGTGAGGGTATTAGAGACTACCTGGCTGGACCACCAGGCCCACCTGGACCACCAGGATCTCCTGGCTCAGCCACTGAAGATACCCTGGCTAACCGTGTTATTGACTACCTTCAAAGTGAGTGTGAAAATGACAATGTTACATTGAAGCACTTTGACTTTGGAATATTTTGATGGATTCACTCATGTTTTATATATAGGAGATGAGGTGAGACAGTACCTGATTGGTCCTCCTGGACCTCCGGGACCGCCTGGTGTTCCAGGTGGATATGGATTTAACACACAGGAAGTTGCTGGACGAGTTCTCAGATTGATTAATGGTATCGGGACCTTCTGCATCATCAGAGTCTGGTTCTTATGGTCTAGAACAGATGATATTAAAAGCCACTTTCCCCTGACACCAGCTGAACACTTACACTAATATTTTATTGGTGCGTCTGGTACAAAATATGATTTTCTACCCAGTTTGTATCAACTCTTCTTGTAGATGCTGATTTCAGAGGTCTGCCAGGACCTCCTGGTCCACCTGGACCTCAAGGACCTCCAGGATCATCTGGAGGACTCGTCTCATACGCCGCTAACGAACACGGGCAGCCAATCCACGCAGACCACCAAGAGTATCGCAAGAGTAAGAGGAGTGTTCTTAATTTTCTAGAAATTACCACATTTTCAAACCCCTTAAACTACTGGTGACACTTGAAAATAGCTTCAGTCCAAGAAAACCTTGTTATCATTTCATCTGGACGGCTTTTCTTTCAAAAATGATCCCATGGTTGCCTCTATTGCAGGTCGCCCAGATGCTGAGCTTTTGGATTACCCCACCATTGCTAAGAAGGTCTCAGATTACATAAGATGTACGTTACCGTATATAACAGACAAGCTTACGCATGACATCTTTAATAATTCTTCATTGGTCTAATTTGATCGCATCTTTTCCACAGCTAATGGTCTGTTATGGGACATGGTTGACCAGGGGGGTTTGAAAATGATTCCGGGTCCACCAGGCCCACCCGGACCTCCTGGAAGAAGCGCGGAATTCCGTTATTCCAACATGACTGAGATTGTGGACTTCATCCGAGGCAGGATGAAACTTTACCAAAAAAAATCATTTAGAAAACTATTTTATAGCAACTTGCATGACTTGATTTAAGTTCTTTCTACAGAACATCGTTTGATTGGACCACCAGGTAGACCAGGGCAGAAAGGGGAGGTGGGATACCCCGGACCCAAAGGAGAGAAAGGTATATGCCCAAATGAAATGCTTTCGTAAGTAATTATAATTGTATTCAATCTCGTTTTTGGAAAGATTACCAAGTAGTCCCACTTCAGATATTTTATATCTTTATTTAACCCAGAATATTTTATGAAATAGTTTGACTCATGGATCATGAATTCCACCATTTTCTTTTTGTTTCACAATTTAGGTGAGAGAGGCTTCCAGGGGTTTCCTGGTCTACCGGGACTTCCAGGCAAGGATGGCCTGAGAGGAGAAAAAGGGGAGAAGGGTATGTTTCAGCTCCACACACTTACAGTAAGATAATCCTAAATATAGTTTAAATCAACTTCTTTCATTTTCACAGGCGATGCTTCATATGTAACTCGAAGAAGGAGGAGGAGGAGCACAGGAATTTAGACAGGTGGCAACATCATGCAAGATCTTAGCCCTCTTGGACCCAACAGGGTAGCCATTTGTAATGCCTGATCAAAACAGTGCTTTAGTGTGGCATAGCGTGTTAAGGCAACACTATACCTTTTAGATACTAATGCGTTTTTTCTAATCTAACATGACTTGTACATAGTTTAAGGTACCCATGGAGCAACTTGTTACCAAAAATTAATTATATTAGAATATCATTTCTAATTAACAAACAAGTTTATCTTTATCACTTTAGGACAAGAACAAGATTTTTAAAATTGTATTTCTAAGCTAGTGTCCTTGTAAACCGTTTTATTACAGAAAGACTGACAGCGGTTCTCTTGAAACAATCTTGAAAAAAAGTGGGATTTAACATATAATGACGACTTGAAATGATGACTGTTGTTCACTTTTGTTAAAAACACTTTTTACAGTTGAATGCTTTACCGTTTGCCAATATCTTGTATTACACAATCCAATAACATCATCAAAGAACCACTATCAAAAACAGCTTGAATGTTGAACTGAGAACAGCTTTTTTTAAAGACTGCTTGAATATTTAATATGACACATGATTAAAAAGACCAAAAAACCTTATTTGCACAAACGTTTTAATTACATCGCTTCCTATAATCACAACCATTTGGTCTTTGATACAAACACAGTATTTTTCACATTGTTATTCTCCTAGTTTTACATGAATTGAAAATGCATAAAAAATGACACGGACGAAATGTATGAAACGAAAACACAGGCACAACAAACTTTTATCAGACAGTGCACAGCACATCTGACTGTAACTTTACAGTAAAAATCTACTGTAGTAACTTACTGTTTTAGACATTTCTCTATGTGCTTTTTTTTCACAGAGGGACTATGTCACAGACGTAAATGTAGGACACAAATTTGTGAATGTTGAATGTTCGGTCAACCTTCTAGAAAACAAATTCTATTACATAAACAAAATCAAATGTGCTAAAATATACAATAAAAGAAACCTGCCTGATTAATCTAAATAGTTACAGGAATACATCATCCTGTATATAGAAAAGTACAGATGTATGAATAACTCGCAGGTTACCAAACTACAACAAATTCATGCATTTAAAGCAAAATCATTTGGTGTTTTACAGAGGACACTTCCAGAAACTGATCTCTCTTGTTAAGACGTTACATCAAATTTAAAAGATGGTTTATTTTGGCTACGTGTTCATGTTGCATAGCAGTGCAGGCGCAAATGCACTCTTCATACCACAGTGATGTCACAGAAGTTGCATACAGTGTGGCTGATATGCTAAAATATGGCTGCTAGCATATTTATATGCTGTAATTCATATAGTAAATATGAACGGTGTGCCATTTCCGCGCAATTAGCATTTTAACCAAAACAATTAACTACTAAAACATTTTAGCAATTTCATCAGTTTTCAACTGGCTTGTGATTTGCAGAATCAACGTGTGTTGTATTCCATTGATTCCATTTTTAATCGTTCTCTAACGTGAATCATCGACTATCTACTCTTATCTTCTAATGCACGCAAATTAGCTTGAAGCTGAACAGTCATTCCATCTTAAAAATACAATTCGGAGTTCAATCACACCGTTCCGACATTGAGGCCACTGATAAAAATATCAGTGGCATAGTGTTATTGAGCAGAACACACAAATCACATCATCCTTCATTCACAATCAATCAAACCCACCGTTGAAGTTTAAATAAAACAAAAACAAAGCAGCAACATGATGTTTTCTGCAGCTTATCACAGCATGTAGAAGAACGACAGCTTGTTTTATTCAGTTATGTTTGTAGTGCACGAGTGGTGAGATGTTGCTGCTGTGTGTTGTGTGTGTGTGTGTGTGTGTGTTAAAACCCCGTGGAGTGGACTGTGGGGACAGGGTAGAACTTTGAGATTCGGCTTTGGCCCGATGGGTTAAGACAAGCGGACTCTCCGCTCATTTTGAAAAACATTTCCTGCTCCTGCATCTTACGGGCAAACTCGTCCTCAAGAGCCTGCAAACAGTAATTTAACAACACTGTTAGTAAACTGAAGACATGATGATGATGATGAAACCTTCACAATGTGATGGAAGTAATGTTATATAAACATTAGTAACGGTCCTCAAATCAAAATCTTTTTGGATGAGAGATGATGATGGAAGACCAGAACATCACTGTGGAATGTAATGGTTTCTGAAACGATACCACAATAGAGTTATGGATTTCCTCATCAGACATCTGCCACTCATATTTGAGGGGTTGGATGGGTGACCAATGAGATTTCAGTGTGGGCGGGGCGACCCAGCCTGACATAATAAAGTGTGTCGGCACTCACAGCTGGTTAGGTCACATTTATCAATGGCCTGTTTCTCATTTCATGAATGTATTGATGGTGCTGTGATAATGATCGATGGGTCAGGCTGTGGTGATGATGTGGTACCTTCTTGCGGGGTCTGAGTTTCTCTCTCCAGTCCTTGAGTTCTGCGCTGTGTTCCTCATCCAGCTCCTTCAGCTTCTGAGTCTCGTGCTCAATCAGCAGATGACACTTCTCATTCTGGAAAACAGCACCAAACAAATATGAAATTATGCACAATTACGACATACTATCAGCCCAATGAAAAGTCTGTACTGTACGCTACTGTACAGTACAGTTGCTGTACCTGTAACTGCTGGAGCTCTCGGACGTTGATGTCACAGTTGGTCTGTAGATCTCTCATCTGGTTCTCGTGTTTCTGGAGCTGATGAAGCTTCTCGTTCTTTTGCCTTTTCTCCTCCTGGGCTGCGAACTGCTCACCAGCCACGCGAACACACACAGATACACATACAATCATTACTAGTATGACACAGCACAAAAGCCTGACAGGCCTTAAATGAACATTTGTAATGTGTATGAGGCCTAGTGTGTAGGAATTACCCATTACTGTGCACCTGACTACAGTAAATGAGATGACTTCACTGTTCTAAATCAAGCCCTTGTGACCTCTGACCTGTTTGACTCTCTCTCGCTCCACGTCGGGCGTGACTGTCGTGGAGGTGATGCGCAGACTCTTTTTGAACATGGCCATGCGGGTCTTGGCATCGCTGCGCTGGATCTTGGGCAGCCTGGTTCTCTCCTGAGTCTGTCTGCTCTTCATCTCCTCCATCAGACGCTGGTTGTACCTGTGCATCTGCTCCATTTCCTGTATAGACACACACAGTCCGCTTCACTTCAGAATCAACATTGTGCTGTGTGTCAGTAAGAAGTCTCTCCCCATCTGAAGCAGAATCCAGTGAATCTTTTAACAGCTTTTATAAGCTGGATTTTAACAGCATTGATAACATTTATTTGGGCTGGGTATCGGGTACTACCTCTAATATAATACTTATTGTGATACACTTGACAATTTAAAGGCAGGCCAGGCAATTTTTTCCAGAAACCGTTATTGTTATGCTGTCTGAAAATCTCTTCACATCCTAATAGCAGTCCATAAAGTAAAGTGGTCAAAATTTATTTTTATAAACATACACCTTCTGTGGAAGGTGCAGGACCACAAAATGGTCGTCCAATCATTGAATTCGGAGGAGGCGTGGCTTTGGAGAGCTTTTTAAGGAGGGCAGGATTCTGCTGTCAGGATTCTACCAAAATTTGCTTTTAAAGCTATTTTGGTATCGCTAACCTTTCCAAAATTGCCCACTACCTTTACTGTATCACAACTGTATCGAGACATTGCTTGTTGTGAGAAACAACAATCCTACTGTGTCAAAGACATAAACACTGATCTGGGAACAGCCTGACCTTCTCGTGTCTCTTGAGCAGCTGGTGTCTTTGCATGAAGTACTGGTCCTTGAGCTGCTGCTTGAGCAGCTGGTGTTTCTCCTGCAGGTGGCGCTCTTCGAGTTCCCACATAGCAGCTTCTCGGGCTGAAGGGAGCAGAACAACAGAAAATCCAGTCAACAATGCTTTTACCAACATCCTAGTGTACTGTCTATGACTATATAATATAATTCTATGACTATATAATATATAATATAATTATATGACTATATAATATATAATATAATTCTATGACTATATAATATCTTAACACCTACTATATTAATAAACATACACTGACATAAAAAGCATAAAAAACATAAAAAGCCCTGCGGTAATTATTTAGAAGCACATTCCTGCCACAGGCAAGAAAATGTGAGATGGCAATATGAACTACAGATTAAACCACACAAACAACACCTACAACGTCAGATCAGATTGCTACAGGTCGCTTGGTGAGCATTAGGACCCTGCAGTCAGCTATACCACCAGAATAGCTGACTGTAGCCCAAGTGTGAACAAACTCTGACCTGCTGAGGCTACTAAAAGCAGTTAATGAACAGGTGGGAGTCAACCGGAGAACAACATGTCTTCTCATTAGGTATGTAGACTGACTACGGACCTCTCAGAAGCTGCTGCTTGTGGTTAAGACAGTCTCTCTCGATGGTGGCCAGCTCATGTTTGTGCTGCTGGATGATCTTCTTCAGAGCGCTGTCCAGATCTTGCTGCTGCTTCTGAAGAAACTCCTGCTCCTACAAACACACACAGCAGAACCTGGATTAACCTGAACAACAATAGCAAATTATTTGCTTTGTGAGGAAAATAAGGTTTGTTCTCCTTAAAGAGAAGCATTTGAGTTAACATCATTTTTCACAGCAAACAGGCAGCGGAGATGCTGCTTCTGTCCTGCAGGGCGGCGCTAAAGAGCATGCAGGAGGACAGGTGGAGAGACTGCACCATCACATGAGCTACACCCTGGAACCGCTACAAACACCAAACAGCTACATAACAATGTCTGTTATTACATACACCCACGTAAAGTAATTCATACTTAGACAGAATAGAAAACCACATTTAAATATGTTTAAATCAGTGCACCCACCACGGCGACAGTGTCTGATTCGCTACAGTGAGATGTACACCCCTGAATCAAGGCAGGAGTCGAGAAAAGCCCTACAGACTGAAATCCCACCACCATAGAAACAAAATCTGGGGTGACTTTAAATGATGAAATTGGTAGAAAAGTGTCTGAAAATCTGGAGAATCAAAATAGTAAAGAAAGTAAAGAATTATTTAGAGTCACAATGTTACCTCCTCACAAGGGGGTTGAATTAGATCTTTCCTAAAGTGTTTCAGGGTGGCATGTCTCACATGACTGGGTGAGAGCTCCTGTGCTCCCCGGAAAAAAACATAAAAGACGTTTTGGGTGGATTTTAAAGGACAAATTCAAGATAGTAAGTTGACTTACATGAGGTACATAAATGGCTTAGGAAATGAGTTTCATAATGACTGCAGCAGTCACGATGATCAGCAACTGATGAACAGCACCGTAAACTGTGCCAGTGGTTAGCCAATCATAACAGAGCTCATTTAAATACAGAACTCTTAAAGGTACAGTAGAAAATAGCTTTTTTAACGCTAAATAAGAAATTGGAACTTGGTCATGGAAAATAAACAGTGACAGTTTTCTTGTGTGAAAAACACAAAATGTTAGCATATCTCAGAGATGAAAATCCTTGCTTTCATGATATTTTATGTACCTCCTTCTTGCGGTTCTTCAGCATGTTCTGGAACTTGGAGAGCTCCTTGTCCTGCTCCGCTTTGATTCTCTTGGCCTCGTCTCGGAGGCGCTCCGTGTGTTCCTGCTCCAGACGCTCGATCGTCTGTTTCTGCTGTCGCTCCAGATTCTCCACCTCTGTGTCATACTGACGTTTTTTACTCTAGAACAGAAAGAGCACATGACAATTATAGAGACGAGCTACAAGAGGCCTTTCTACACATTACTTAATAAACCAACTCCAACCAGCAGTGAGGAAGAAGACAAATGCCATGATGAGTGACCTGACGCTCCACTAATCGACCAGCTTGTTGGATTGGTGAGGTCACACAGTTTATCTGGAATTCTTCTCAGCGCTCTTATTAGCTTCAATATTTTTAGCAGCTGTGCTTTAATTAGCGCCGCGATGCCGCGCTTTATAGGTCAGGCGGTTACCATGGTAACCCCTCTCAGAAAAGCCGCATCTTTAAATAAATCCCTTTGAAAGCTCCGCCCCTACAAGTCAAAGTCATAAAAACACCCTTGAAATGTGATTCCATTTCTCTGCCCTCAATCGGCCCGTTTCTAAACGCCAGAACGCGAGAACGTTCATCTGGGCTCTTACTCATTTAAGTATCTATATCTTTGCACTTATACATAATAGTAATACTTAAGACGGCTTATTTGTCTCAGTCTCCATTTTCTCTCACCGTGACTTCCTGTTCGAAGCGTCTGTAGATCTGCTCTTTCTGTTGCTGGAGTTTATTGCTGAGCTGCTGTTGAGCTCTGTGCTCCTCCTTCTGCAGAAGTCTAAGTTCCCTCAGCTCCTGACGCCTGCGCGCACACACACACACACACACGTCATCAGTCTGACCTATGGTGAGACCTTTCACACTCGATTTACTTACAATTTTAAAAGGCCACAAAATCAAAGCCACGGGCAACTGTCACATCAGAAACATCACTGACTGATTCAAGCCCATTGTGTTGAATTAATCATGGGTCAGCTGGTTTTTCTCCCGGACGTTACGATGAGTGGGGTAAGATGTGCCACTTTTAACTTCAGTTGTTCCCTAGTCATTCACAGCCCTTATATAGTCAGCTTCCCTGGGAGCTATTATCTCAAGCTCTCACTAATACATGCTGGACTGGAAACACTGGTCAATGTGTAGTATCAAAACACTGCTGGACACTTCAAAACCACCCAGCTTATCACAAGAAACTTAAACCCACCGAGTTATTTACAGAATAAAAGTGAGGTAAGGAAGCAAACAAACAAAAATAAAAACATGGAAGCATGCAAATACGATGCAAACAGGAAAGTGAGTGATAACCAGTTAAAAGACTGACCTGAGAAATCGCATCTCCTCGCTTTTGGTGTCATTGTCTGTTATGATCTTCGATGTCGTCACACTGACCTCAACACCGTCCACCATAAACTTACGAGTCTTTTTCAGAGTTTTTTTCTGCCTCTTGTTATCCTGAAAGACATGGAAGACGTTTCAGTTTCACTGACGTTTTATAAAAACAAGCAGCAGGAACTGTTTCAAGCAGCTGGAACAACGGCGACTATGGCCGGCAATACAGCTGAAATAACAAGCAAGGATTATGAAGCTAGTCTATTGACATGGTCATTAGGAGACGTGGTGAGGTGTTGCTTACCCGCTGAGCTGTAGATCCCTGCTCCTTGGTTTTGCTTATGAAGCTGGATATGGATAAGTTCAGGTCTATGCTGCTGTTATCAGCTGTGGAACTAACTCCTGAATCTGAGTCCGCTCTCTTCTCGTACCTCCGCTTCACTGGAGTTTCTCTCTTCTCTGGTGATGCAGGTTTCTTCTGTCCCTCAATCTGTTCTTCTTTCACAGGAGAGCTTGGGGAAGGCACTTCAGGTTCAGCCTTGATGAACTCATCTGGTTTCGTGAGCTTGTCGATTGGTTTCTCCATCTTGGAAACATCTGATGCAGGCACTTCTTTCACAGGCTCTTTGCCTTCAGCTGGTTTAACCTCCTTCTGATCCTCCTGAGTGTCTGTCAGCTCCTCTGTTGACACCTTCACCTCCTCTTCCAGTTTGTCTCCATCGGGTTTGGCCGGTTGCTTCTCTGTTTGGACCATCCTCTCCACAACCTCTGGTTCTTCTTCAGCTTTAGCTTCTTGAGATTCCTTTGGTGGAAACTTCACGGGTTGTTCCTCAGCTTCAGGTACCGTTACATCCTGGAGGTGGTCCTCTGCCACCTTCACAGTTTCTTCTTTATTGTCTTTTCCAGTTATAACACCATCATCTGGTAGTTTGGGAGAAGCAACCTCCTCGATCTTTTCAGGAACAGACTCCAAGATGGATGGTGACTGTGGAAGCTTCTCATCTTCAGAGCTTCCGACGCTGGCATCAGATGGTGCACGCTTGTGTCCTGGAAGCAACTGAAGGACACATTATGGGTAATCAAATGTAGTCCACTAAAACTCTTTATAATGAGTTATTTTAATAATTATAATATTATGATGGTTGATTTAATGTCTTACCAGGTTTCCTTCTTGGTCTTCCTCCTCCTCTTCCTCCTTCACCTCCTCTATCTCCTCAGTGACCTCCGCTTTGGCCTCGGCGATGAGCTCGCGCAGGGGTCGGTTATCGGTCACGTTACTCACAAACGGGTGCTGCACAGATAAGAGGAAATAAACACTACCACACTACACACACTCACTACATACTACAGTGTCATACATGACACGGCAATAACACGCTGTTAACAGTTTTTTAAAGAAAAAAACATTTAGGAGGTTTCACAAAAAAATTGTGTGATCACACTATCAAGACAATACTGTAAAAAATAATGATGAATAATGAAATATGAGCCGAGCATTCGCTTGTGAAAATAGCCAAAATATTAACATGGATAAACATAGAGAAATACAATTTCAAACAGGAAATGCTTAAAACTCAGGCGTGACGTACACAAAGAACATGCGTCAATGTTCTGTGATATTCCCTGTTATTACACACCTCAAACAACTACCTTCCTGGTTTCTGACACCTGCTGCAGACAATAGCTGGTCTGAAAATATGCAGCTTCTTTTATATTCATTTAACTGGAGGAAAATTTGAGCTTTGTGTTTTTAACACTCGAAGCTCTATCAGAGAGCAGAACCTCTCCTCAACACTTCAGTGCTTGTGTGTGTCAGTAAATCATGGCTAGGCTGGTCTACTTAAAGCCTTTGTGAAAAGCTCCTTTGCTGACGTCAATCCTGGAGCAGAAAGCACCTGAAAAACATCTGCTGAGTCAATCTGCAGGAACAGCCACCTGGAGCAGCAGTTGGTCGGCAGCAGAACATGACAAAGGCCTTATAGATGGATTAGGGAGATCTGAGCTGCTTTAATACTGGCTCAAGTTAAGTCAAAGTTGGGCAGACGTTGCCTTAGATTGTCTTAGTGTTGACATGAAGGAGGGACCTCAACTCACCTGCAGAAGCTGGGCTGTGCTCCACCTGTTGTCTACGTTCTTGTCCAGTGAGTGCTTCAGGAAGTCACTGAACTCGGGAGACCTGCAGAAAGACGGATTGTGTATATATAGATATAAACGCTATATAAAAGTTAAATCCCTATATATATTTTTTACTATATAGAAACAGCACACAGCGGTCAGTGCTGTATGTTTATCTCATACCATTTTGAGGGCTGCTGGAGAGTGGGCGGGTCAGCTTTGGCGATCTTCAGCAGCACTCTCATTGGGTTCATCTCATGGTTGGGCGGTTCAATCTGGGCCAACTCGATCAGAGTGACTCCCAGAGACCAGATATCAGCTTTATAGTCATACGGTCTGTCCTTCGAGGTCTCACACATCACCACCTCTGGGGCCATCCTGAGTGACAGAGAAACATCAATGAGTCCGCCATGTTCACGCGTACCAATACTGCTGGATCTACTGGGTTATAATAGTGACTTGCCAGTAAGGGGTTCCAATGAAGGAGTCTCTTCGCTGGAACGTCTTTGTGTTCTTGGCAGAAACGCCAAAGTCCGCTGACACATAAAGAACAAGCGTCTTGGGTTTATAAGGGGGTGTGCACAGTTATAGGCTCTGTTCTAAAATCTGTTCAGCTACCTCTGTAGGCAGCATTGTTAGACATCATAGACGCGCTCCCAACGCAAAGAATGTTCAATCCCACAGTGCATTGCATGTACAGACAAATAAATTCAAGATGGCAGCTGAGGCAAGAAAAAAAGTTGATGCTAATTATATTTTAATAAAGAAATAGTTCTGTGCGTTTAGTAAAAGATTATTGTGGCGCACTATTTGTGTGACTGGCTATATACAGCTGCGTACAGCATTTTAAATCGGTCACTTATGAGACAGCAGCTGCCTATGTAGACCGCAGGCAGCTCACAAGGTTTGTAAAAACAGCAAATGTGTGTTTGTAGCATAGTTACAGCAGTAACATTGTGCTATGATTGTGACCTGCGTATGTGGGCACCTTCAGACATAAATTTACATCTGGTAAATGATGTAACGATTATTCAAGCTGGGCTTTAGACTAACATGCAAATGACCCTCCTCAATTTCCCTCTGTATTTTTCTGTCTCTGCACTGGTATATTGTGATAGTGACCGTCTGCGTTTGAAACGCTGTCCATCCACACTGGTCAAAAGTTTTCTAAAAGTTAACTGTTCGCACTAAACATTTGTAAATGCTTAAATCTCATTAACTGTGCATGCCATGACAGTGTATTAAGAAAGAGTCGCTTGATCTTAGTGACATTAAACTACATTTATGGACCGTTCTAAATGTAAATTCTGATTGGATGAGCCAGCATTCATGGCTGTTCTACAATGCACACCTGTGACCACACATTCTATAGTACCATGCCAACTTATGTTGCCTGGCAACCACAAACAGCTGGTAGTATGGATCAAGATCAATTATAATGAATAATATAAGTTGAGAACACATTTTGCTGTACGGATGGTATTATAACATAACGCAGATTTGACCCTCGTGCTATAACCCGTAAACACAGGCTCACCAAGTTTAACATCTCCATCCAGTGTGAGCAGTATGTTTCCCGCCTTCAGGTCTCTGTGGATAACCTTGTTGTCGTGGAGATACAGCAGAGCTTCCAGAACCTGTTTACACACCACCCTGATCTGAGGCTCTGTTAGAGGCCTTTCCAGCTCTACACACACACACACACACACACAGTATGAAAAAGGACACCTTATACAACCTCATACACAAACACACTGAGACACTGAGACCATTCTAATGCAACACAATATTTTCATAAAAATAATAACAGCATAATTAGTATTCGGTATGTCCTCCTTTTGACAACATGCATGTGATATTTTATGTTATAACATTTCCTTTAGGCAGGCTTTGAGTTAACTGAGTTACTGAGTTTCCATCAGGAACACTTGTGATTAACATACACCTCAAATGTAAAATGTGTGTTATTTCGCCACTGGCATCAACAAACAAAATTGCAAAAATGGATGTTTTTGTGAGTGATCTTTGCCACAATTTCCAGTTTTACATATTAAATGCTTGGTGTTCACTCACCGAGCATGACTGCATCTACAGCTCCCCCTCCACAAAACTCGATCAGGATCTGCAGACAGACACGCGCATCACATGTACAGTAAACACAAACAGGTCATCGTAGAGTTTTACAACAGCAGTTGTGTTCCGCTGCGCAAGACCCCAGCTGATCGAGCCACAGGGTTGCTGGGCCATGATTGGTCAGTAAAAGTTGCAATGCAGAACTGTGATGGTCAATTTAGCGACACTTCAGGGCTGTTCTCGGTCAACAAAGCTGCATTGCAGGGCCATTTTACTGGTCACTGACGCTTCACTGCAGAGCTACGAGGAGCTGTGCTTAGTCGATGTGTTTACTGCTGGACTGTGATGGGTCAAAGAAGCTGCTAAGAAGCTTTTCATATCTCAATATGGAGAATGACATAAGAGGATGGAGCAGGAGAGGACTGTTGGAGCGCATGAGGAGGGACGGAGGGTTTTCGCACATTAGCACAATGCCAGAATCGAGTCCTTTCTGTCATAATAGGATTAAGAGTTTCTGTGAAACCCAGTTGGACTTTGGAGAACCACAGCTGAAGCTGGTCATCTGGAGAGGGTGGGCAGGTTGTGCTAGTGGTTCTTACATAAGACAACAGTGAACAAGCAGAACAGAATGAGAAAAACAGGGTGCAAAAAAAAAACACAGGATGACACAGCATAAAAATAACAAGCACCTCAGACTGCTCCAAGGTGATTGTGTCTTTAAAGATACCTTTATAGTTCACCAAAAAAATATAACTTCTGTCATCATTATTCAAACCTATATCATTTCTTTTTGTTCTGCTGACCACAAAGGAAGATATTTTAAAGAATGTTTGTATCAAAACAGTTTTGGGGCACTATTGACTTCCATAGTACTTTTGTCCTACTATGGAATCAATGGTGTCCCAAAAAAACTGCTCAGTTTACAAACATCCTTCAAAACACTTCTTGTGTTTAGCATTCATGTTAATTTTTTTGTGAACTATTCCTTTAACAAGTGTAGTAAGTCCCTTTGGATGAAAGCACCAGCCTTAATAACATATTGAACATTAAATGAGAAACAATGTCTGGCTTTACACGACAAAGCTGCACTATTGTGTACATACAGACGCAGTGTTTAGAACAGTCCATGTTATTCATGCTCCGAGTTGCTGGGTTGTTCCACAGTGGGTGAGATGTTGGTTTAGCTGGGCAGCTGACAACACAATAGCCCACACAGAGTGCTCAAACGGTCAGAGAATCACAATAGCCATATTCAATGCACAAGAGGACACTTCCTTCCACACTGTAAAATCTCAGAGCGTGTTTTTCTGCCTATTTTCATTTATTTTACTGTCTGAGTAAACTAAATAACAAAATTAAACTGATCCTAATATACATTCCTGGTCCAACTGCACATGACTCATTGTTGTTCGTTATGGTGAAGATAAATGTAGTCTTCATAATCCTTCATAAAAATGTCACAATTTGCTCAGCCTTACCAGCTGACATCATCAAGGCCACTTAAGTTTCAGCCAATGGGTATCAGCAGCGTCTCCAGAGGGGAGGAGTCCTCCACAATTAAATGCAACCTCTGCTACGTGTGCTACTACTATTTGTGCTTCATGTAGTGAATCATTGAATGTACAGTTAATTGCTTATATTGACTACTCCACAGCATTAGCTACACCTTTCGATTGTTTATCATATTCTAGCATATTCTATTCATATAGTGTGTTCTAAATGTCTCATGCCTAATCCAGCTTGAACACTCCTCGAATTACAGCCAGATCAAACCCCTCCTTTTCCATAAGGAAACGGGCGATCAGTCCATTTCCTGGTGTACGCCAGGTCAGAGTGAAATCTCTACACCTCCACAAGTGCACACTGTTAAGTCAACAATGGCATGAGAGAAGAAAACAGGCACTTACTCACTCTATCATGTTACCTGTACTCTCAGGTATTCATGACCGTGAGAAAACCAGTAAGAGAATTTCATTGACTGAGCTCAGCTCTCAGATCAAGTCTGAACGACAGAGGTTTTCACTTTTTGTCATGTCCTACAGTTCACTTCTGAAAGCAGAATGAAATGTGAACGCTCTTCCATCAAACACGTTTTAAACTTCGCCTGCACAGGAAGGAAGGGGTTGAAGTCAACAAGCCAATTGGAAGTGAACTAAGCAAAGTTTTTGCCCACTTTCTGATTCTTTTCTATTGCCAGTTTTCCATTAGCAAAAACAAAGATCACAAAGTCACCATGCAAACCAAGATTAAACCAGATTAAACAGACGAAATAATTTTTAAAAAATGCAAATGTGTGGAACATATAAAAAAAAGAACTGTGCAAAAGAGAATCCACGCTCACCCAAAGTTTGCTCTCGAAATAAAAGGCGTCGAGAAGTCTGACGATATTGGGATGATCGCATGAGGCCAGGATGTCGATCTCCACCATGTAGTCCTCCAGCTCATCTTCTGATTTAGTGTCAATGACCTTTGCAGCAGCGAAAATGCCCGTCTGCTTGTTCTGAGCCTAAAATAATATGCAAGACAGAATGAACACAACTTCTCTATACAGCCCAATTCATTACAGTATGTGAATATGTTCTACCCTGTGTGCAGAAGTGCACGCTAGAGCTTCATACAAACCAACATATAGTTGGCAGACATCTTGGTAAACATTTTGATAGTGATAAGAATGAAATAATGTTGATTTTGGTAAAGTGTTATCTCCAAATTTTACAAAAGTCAAACATAATTTGTGACCCGTTCTGGCAAAATGAGTCCCAGTGAGGCTGGGCATGTTTTTAAACAATAAATTCTTGTAATTTTTAAATTCTCCATTAAAAAAACCTTTACAGTGATGGATGATGCATTTGTTGGAATATGACAAAAACAGAATGAGCTTGACGAGGACTCAATGAACTCATTTTTGTGACAAAACTGACATTTTGTCTGTAGCTCGTACTTAACGCGTGCTCATAACGACTCATTTGGGTCATATTTTTACTTCTATATTTTCACTGCGTAAACATCGACAGTAATATCTGGTTAAATTTTAAACATTGGAGGAGACTCATTCAGAAAGTATTTATGACTTAAGTATCCATCACCGAGCATGTCAAGTGTTTATTGCATGATCTGCTTTAACAACCAGCGGAATGTAAAGGCCTCGTTAGACAGAAACGTTTAATTAGAAGCCACAGTTCACCACAGACCATATTTGGTGTCGATCATTTAAATTAATCTTTCTCCAGGTCACACGCAACAATTTCACCCCGATTTTAATCTGATTTTTGTATGTGGGTGGCATCTCATCTTATTTAGCCAATGTTGTGCCGTGGTGAATAATTAACCAGGTTAAAGTCTGCTGGTTTATAACAGAAGAGTGTTCGATAATAAAACATGAAATACAATACTGTATCACAGGGCGTGATGCAGCTGCTTTTCCGTTTTGTCCTTGTAAGACAAAAACATCAAAAACATCTTAATTACAGTAACATAAAGACATAAAATAAAACGCTACATTTATTATAAGGTATCAATATATGATTTATGTTGATTATTTGTTCCTTTTCTATTTACATGCTTGGATGATACAAATGCTGTTAAAACGAGGCAGTGCCATGTTTTTTAAATAAGTGGTGATAATAAGGCTTTAAAACGGATTGTAAATGTTACATATTTTCTATGAGGGCACAAAAATGATTTCAGTCATCATCTAAGAAGAGAGGTTTAGGGCATATAAAATAATACAATGTTTTTATCCCCTCCCTAACTTTTTTAAACATCACTACATCACCCATTTCAGTAGCAGCAAAACACATACACTTGTACAGGCGAACAAATGATGAGATTTATCACACAACAACATAAATATTAACAACAACAAATAGAATATCTCCACTCTTGATATTAGAATACAGTCTGTAGAAATCTTAATCTCTAAACCCGCCATCCCACTAACAAACAAACAAACAAACTTTGAGCCTTATTATAGAGCACGCATTCAGGGACTCGAGCAGCAGAGAACAACGAACCAGACTACATACTCGCTACAAGCTGAGGTCATATGAATGACAACAAGTGGCTGTATGTGCCTGATGACGTCATCACAAGTGGTGACAGTGACGTAAAAAAACTCTTACGCTTTAACGTGTACCAGTTTCCGTTATAAATGCATTTACTCCCCATTGTATCGCAGTAACACGAGAAACAAAGTCCAAAACCACTTGAAACAAAATCCTCGCCACTATAATTTTACCTTGTACACCTTTCCAAACGCTCCGTCCCCAAGTTCTCCCACGATCTCCCACACTTCCTCCGGATTTGCGTCTCTGTGCACATGTTCATACTGTTTCTTCTTTCTCTCTATGCCCAGTTTAAAGATCTTTCGGAAATTAAAGAAGGACATGGTAAGATGTCACGCGTTTTCCTCTTTCTGTTGGTTTGACGGAATGGACGTCCCTTATAGATGTGTAATTATATGTAATGCAATGGTTACTGCATGCACATTTTCAGTCTGTCGTCTACTCGGGAATCTGTCGATCTGACATGTTTGTATTTGCATGTTATGATGGACGAACGTGATGCGTTGCACTGGTGTTCATATAGCGACTGGTATGTCAAAGCAGTCATGCACAAATAAATCAAAAGAAATTCGCGATTTAAGCAAATCTCGCCTTTAATGTCGGCCGTCTAATGGACCGTATAATGAAAATAAAAATGCTTAATAAAAAGCAGTGTGTTGGCGATCTTTGGCAGGACTGTAGCTGATTAAATCCGTCGCCTGGCTTTCTCCGAGTAAGTCATGAGGTTGTTGTTGTTCCTCGGATTTTCGTGGATCTGGTCCGTAAAAACATCCAGTTTCTTTATATTCCGGTTTAAATGACGTTTGGAAAGCTGATCAAATACATATCCGTTACGATCACAGTCTCCGGTCACACGTGGATTAAAAGAGAAACGGCTACACATGTATAAAACCACACAATAGTTGTTTCTTGGAGAAAGTATGCGCCTCCCGTGCGCTGCGCGTCTAATCTAGCGGATTTGAGTGCGTGTGCGTGTGCTCGTTCACGAGGAGGTGCGGGTTCTTCGCTGGAGTTCAGTTCCGCGCGCCTGAGCTTTACTGTCGCCTCCCGTCGTGGATGTCAAGTCGTGAAAAAGTGTTTTGGTATTTTTTAATAGTTCAAACTGCACAAATATTACACTCCTGCGTATTAATTAAACTGATAATAATAAACCTTAGCAAAACATAGCATTGATAAAGTAAATACAAATGTATATTATATTATGCTGTATTTAACGGCCTGCTATAGTCAGTGTCATTCATTAATTACTTTGTTTATTGTTTATAGTCTGTATTTATTAAACCGCTTTGTATAAATGTAAGTGTAAGTGTGTCCAGGTTTTCCGGGATATGCAACTGTAGAAACTGACTTTGACTTACATGTTTGAAACATTTAACTCAAAATTATTTGTATTTGTGGGCACAGTTTGTTGAATTCACTTAATTTCATAATTTTACTTTATTTTTTCTGTTTTACTATTGCTTCATGTTTATTTCGCCCTTGGCTTACATTACTTCTGTTACTGAATATGAACGCGCACACACCTTTAAACTACATTGCGTGAGCGTGCTCAGGTGGCTTGTGGTCAAGGCAACGGACGCAAAACGGACCAAGAAGAAGCGTTGTGATTGGCTATCGTCTCTCTATTAACTTGAC